>VCCN01005627.1:462520-474314 GCA_006491835.1 Architeuthis dux | reverse complement strand
TTGTTTATGGTTGAGGACTAGTAGTATTAGGAAGTGGCAGGGATAAAAATACCACCCATTTTGATATGCCAGTCAGGGTTAGCTCCTCTCGTGCTGCACAAACGTGTGACCTCCACCCACATTTTGTTGAATTCTATCAAAGACAATCTTTTTTTTTGACCCCCTGATCTTCACTTTAAGTTGATGTTTAAAGTGAAAAATCAGTTGATTGGAAGAGAAAGTTGCCTTCATGCAATCTTTTCATCCAAGATGCACAAACAAAAACAAAAAAACAGAAGGCTCAAATATTAGTATAGATTATAAAAACTAATTAACACAAATATCAAACAATGATCAAAATGAAATTTAACTGTGGAAGTTAAATTTAAAATCTAATAAAAATAAAAACAGAGAAATATATTAAATACTGTAACTACCAGAAATGTAAACAAACAACTGGAAAGAAGAGTAGGTTTAATGAAATAACAGTGTTATTTCGAGCCTCTACTCCCAGTTAGGCTCGGTGGCGTAATTGGTAAAGCAGACCGGGCGAAACGGTGCTTCCCCTGGCTAGGGATTGTTTTTTTTCGACTTGCTTAACGGATGTAGATCTTTACCAAAAATTGTTTGTATTTTTTTTCCAGTTGGTTAACGGATGTAGATCTTTACCAAAATTTGTTTCAATTTTTTTTCCAGAATGTAGATCTTTACCAAAAATTGTTCCTATTTTTTTTTCGACTTGCTTAACGGATGTAGATCTTTACCCTTTTTGAGAGTCTTATAATTTAGTAAATCATGATGACACTTTTACAAATTTTCAATGAAATTTCCATTAAAATTCTGTACAGTTTTACATCCTCCTCAATCACTTCTGGAAGACTGCAAAATGACTTCTCTAGGCGGCCCTTTTAGAACCTCTTAACTGGGGTTTTTATTGATCTTTCTAAATGTCAAAAAAAAAGTCTCAGGAAGCAAGATTAGGATTGCAAGACAAATGAAACATGGTTTGAAAGTTGTTTTTAAGAAACCGTCAACCAAAACTGTCTCCAAAACTGTCAAGATAGGTTTCTTCAGTTTTTGAGCTGGTCTGGCTGGCTGGCTGGCTATGTATGTATGTATGACGCATACAGGCCGCACCAACGGAGCTAGAAGGCTGAAAATTTGAACATTTACACATGTCTAGAAAAAAAAATCTTTTTTTTTTTTTTTAAATCCTCCCCAAATAGGTTTTTAACCTAAATCCAGCAACAGTGTTTCTGTTGTGGGTAGCGGCAATTAAAGAATTAATCAAATAGATGGAAATCAGATAGTGTTTAATTTGTTTTTAAAAGTGTTTTAATAGCACTCTTTCTTTACACTGTTAAAAAAAAGGGGGAGCTAATTAGAGGGGGGTTCAATATGCAATGTAAGTTTATGCTAAATTGGTCACTAGTTTGTGCCCGCTTGTTTTTTGAAAATTCTCTTGGAATGCTAGTTTCTTTTAGTTTTCTTTAACTCCATTCACAAAAGAGTTCCATTTTTTAAAATCCTATTCATCAAATGGTTCCACAGCGGTTACAAGCAATCTATGTATATAAGAGTTAAAGTGTCCCAGAAAATATCTGAGGATCTGTAAATGTCAAATTTGATGAAGCTTTTAGTTTGACTGATGTAGCAGAATGTAATTCTTCTATACAGTAAATGATAATGGGATGAAACCCTGACCTAAAATCTCTAAGTATCTGAATCTGTAATTGCGTAACTACTGACAAGAAGGGAATGAAGACATGGCTACAAAATGTTTGTTGAATGACTGAATCGGATGAATTTGAGACTTTCAAAATAATTAATGGAATTTCTAAATATGGTACACCGTTCTTTAATATCTCTCCTCGAACTGGGAATCTATTGACAAGACAAATTTCTAAAACTAAATCTACTAAACAATTAGATTTTTTTTTCTAATATATTTTTGGAATAAGTTGCCTAGTCTTGTTAAAGATAGCAATAGTGTACAAAGCTTTGAAAATAATATAGATAGAGATTACAAGGACATTTTTTTTTAATCTGTCAGATGAGATTTTCAAGAGAGTTTTATCTGTTGTTGTATACTCGTCTGTTCTACAGACACGAGATGTCTCATCTACTAAACAATTTGATTTTTTTTTTCTTTCTAATATATATTTCTGGAATAAGTTGCCTAGTCATGTTAAAGATAGCAATAGTGTACAGAGTTTTAAAAATAATTTAAATGAGTTTAGAAATTATGGAAAGAGCATGAAATTACAAGGACGTTTTTTGGATCTCTCTGATGAGATTTTCAAGAGAATGATGTGTAATCAAACATTTGCTTGGTTTCAGCTGCTAAATTAATAACTAGCTGAAATACTGCCCTACAGACAGTTCCTACAGAAGGCTTAAATGGGGACTTCGGCCCTAATAAGAGATCAAAATTGTTTTCAGGGGTACCTTCATTCTATACCAAGGCTACAGTGTACCATTTTGGCTACTTGAAATTTGCATACAGATAAACAGAATCAGAGTTTTTGTATTATATAGATAGATAGATATAACAGATCATTATTTTCGGGGAGAGTGCGAATGCAGACCCCACATTAATCTTTTTTTTAATTTTCAGAGACTAATATGAAATCAACAATGGATAATTTTTATATCCGACAGAATATGATAATTATAAAGACATTAGTTGGGAACCTATATTTGCCCGGCGCCAGTGTGAACGACTGCTAAACAAGCGGCCTAAATTGTAAATGCAAATAAATGCGAATGTGAACGAAAACCCCCACATGAATCTTTTTTTAAATTTTCAGAGACTAATATACAAGGAACATTCTCTGGGGTCCCATTAGTAACCACATGTTGTGGCCATAGCTCTAGCCGTTCTTGAGTTCTTGTGAAGAATGAGGGAGGATTTAATTGAGACTTTCAAAATAATTAATGGAATTTCTAAATATGGTACCACCATGGAATTTCGAAAAAAAAATACTGAATTTGTTTACTGGGAATAGTGTGTAGTTTGAAACAATGGGCAGGAAGTATTTTTTTAGCTAAACTTTAAACCTCACTGCCCATCCAGCCCGTGGAATAGTCCAGTGTTGTGACCCACAAACCAAAAAAATCACATTGTTCATTTTAGGTTAGATATATAGTTACTGGGAGATCTGATGAGAATCGGACCCACTAACAACAAATTTAATCTTAAAACTAGAGAACGAACAACGAAAAGTAACCAAACTAATTAATGGAATAAAAGATCTTAGTTATAAAGTAAGATTGGAGTCATTGGGTTTAACAATTTTGCTAGAGAGAAGAATGAGGGGGGATTTAATTGTGACTTTCAAAATAATTAATGGAATTTCTAAATATGGTACATCATTCTTTAATATCTCTCCTCGAACTGGAAATCTATTGACAAGACAGATTTCTAAAACTACTAAACAATTAGACTTTTTTTTTCAACTAGAGTAATATATTTTTGGAATAAGTTGCCTAGTCATGTTAAAGATAGCAATGGTGTACAAAGTTTTTAAAATAATTCAGGTAATTTTAAAAATTATGGAAAAACAGGACATTTTTGAATATTTTTTCAAGAGTTTGATCTATGAATTGTGCTAAATTGTAGATGTTTGTATTCATGTACATTTGAATATGTTTTTTTTATGAATTTTGTATTTGTTTAGAAGTTGATGTGTAAATATTGTGTCTAATTTGGAGATGTCCAAAGAGGAATAATAAAAAAAATTTTTTTTAAATAATCTTAATTTCTCTGACTTTTTATTGCAACACTCAAATCATCATTCTATAATTAAGTAAGCAGTGCGGATCAGAAATAAAGAATGATCCTCCGCCGAGATTTGAACTCGCATCCCTTGTCCTTGGGAGTCTCTCATTCTGTGACAACACCTTACCAATTAGGCCACAAAGGGTTAACCAGCAGGAATCCTTAAAATTTAGCCATAAAGCTAGCTGAGTTAATAATTTTGGGATTGTACTTTTATCCCTTGCCATTTGTGGTTTCGATAATTCGCGGCTCAGTTTTGAATAATTTAATGGGAATATTTTGAGGAGTTTTGCAGAGTACCACAAAACACTGCACCATGGGAAATATGTTGGATAAGGCCAGTAGTATTTCTTCTCGCTGATGTGAGGGAGACGTCTCGTTCCAGGGCTGCAGATTTACGGGAGTGAAAATTCTGTGGAGGGAAATAAAATACCGGAGAAAGGGCTCACCCACGTGACTACAAAATTCATTGAATTCCATTGAAAATATGGGTTCGCTTTATTCCCGTCGATAGCTTCAATTCCGGGCCGGTTCACGGATCACTTTGAGGCATCGAATTCTGTTCCGGTTAAAAATTCTAATAAGTTTTCCTTACTGAATGACAGAGTGGTTCTCGCAGTTCAAAAAGCAGGGCGCCTGGTTTCCTCCTACTACTCCCCCCTCCCTCCTTCCTTTACCCGTCAGGGTGAAGAGGGAAGCATCTTCGCTTGTTGACCTGTTGCTCTGTCTGTCCAACCCTGACTAATTCTAAACTGCCAGTGATTTGAAAATCACGGCAACTCTTAAAACCACCCTGGTTGGTTGAACGCATTTTCTTTTGTTCTAACCTAACACGATATGGCCATTTGATCAAGTACACCCCAAAACACACGAACATACACAACCAGAGTGCATTTCATTACAAATATGCTGGACAGTATAAACAAAACGTAAATCATAAATGTATAGATATTTATCATATAGCAACTACCCTGGGATTTTGACAGAACGTGAAGTGTCGATAAAAATGTCCGGAACTTATAATCTATTAATTTTATTGTAATAATCTGTGTGTTATTAATAAGAAGAAAGATTGTAGAAGATTATCAACTAAAAATTATTTCTGTAGACAATATAAAACCAGAGATAATCAGGTTTGAAAACTTGTTTACACTTGCGAACCGGTTAGTTGAACAGTGTTTTAGACATTAAAAATTCTTTTCCAATTCACTGTACTGTAGTTTTATGAAATTTTAGAAAAGTTTTAGTTAATTAACTGTATATTTTTGTACTGTATGCTTTACTGTATTCATTTATTTCTTTGTACATTTACAATTTGGGAATGGAAAAGTGTTTGTTTATCAAAAGATTTATGGTACAAGGTTTATGGTTTATTCACGGATTTAGCACATTCATGGCACCCTAGAGCCCCTAACTCCTGCTGATCGCAACTGTAGTTCACAACTCAAAACAGGTGAACAGTATAAATAAATTGGGTTAAATAGTATCGGGTCCTTTATTAGAAACTTTTTAAGTGATTCTGGCTGGCTATCTATCTAAATTAGAAACCGTCAACCAAAACTGTCAACATAGGTTTCTTCAGTTTTTAAGTCGGTCTGGCTGGGTGGCTGGCTATGTATGTATGTAAAGTGCACAGGCCGCACCAATTGAGCTAGAGGGCTGAAAATTTAAACAATTACTTTAAAAATGTCTCTAAAAATGTCTAAAACAAAACAAACTTTTTTGTTAGTGCGTTCAATCCAAATCAGATCTCCCAGTATAGATGGTCTGATACCAATTCATACTAAATTACTATACTTATATAATGGACAGTGTGATTTTCTTGGTTTGTAGGTCGTAATACAGTACTATTCCACTAGCTGGATGGGGAGGGTGGTTTAAAGATTGGCTAAAAACATTGCTTCCTGTCCACTGTTTCAAACTACGCACTATTCCCAGTAAACGAATTCAGTATTTTTTTCAATAAAAAGAATCTCAATCCAAATATGTCTTGTGAATTCTTTTTTCATTGGGAATTACGAGTAGATCATTAAAAAAAATATTGTATAGCAAACCAATCTTGCTGGCTGTTTGTAAGTTCAAACAACGCACTATTCCCAGTAAACAAATTCAGTATTTTTTTCTATTAAAAAACATCTGTGTGGTTGGGGAGGGGGGGAAAAGGTTACATTTTTGCTGAAAATATACTTCCTGCCCATAGTTTCAAACAACGCACTATTCCCAGTAAACAAATCCAGTATTTTTTTTTATATTCATCTCCTCAATCCAAATATATCTGTAGTTTTTTCACTTGGATTAACGAGTAGATTATACAAAAAAAAAACAGAACAGGATTATTTCCACTGTTTCAAACTATACACTATTCACGGTAAACGAATTCAGTATTTTTTTTCTATAAAAAGAAATCTCAATTAATTGAAAAAAAATTTTTTTAAATTCAATTAATTAAAAAAAACCAGATGAGGACAGATGTTGTATAGCAATTGATCAGCAAACCAATCTTGCTGGCTGTTGTTTGTGAGTTCAATCCTCATCACATCTCCCAGTATAGATGGTCTGGTACCAATTCATGCGAAGTTACCATCTACTATAATAATGAACAGTGTGATTTTCTTGGTTTGCTGTCCGTTACACTTGACTCTTCCACTCAGGGGTAAAAAGTTTTGCTGATAAAAATACCTCCTCCCCACCATTTGAAACTATGGACTCTTCAACTGAAACAAATTTGCTATTATTTTTTTTTAGAAAATAGTTTCATAGAAATTCAAATATATCTGTGAATCTTCTCACAGTTATTAATACTTATATAACTAGAAAGCACTCAGAGAGCGCATACCTCTGCCAACGCCATTGTAATTGTAAGTAATTGTACATGGATCCACCCCAAAATGTAATTAGTTTTTCCATAGCCTATTGTCCACCCTTCCACAAAATTTCATTGAGAACTTTTGGAGATATTGTATGGAGATATCCACACGATATCTCCAAAAGAGCTCATTTAATTTTAATGTAATTTTGTAACATTTATGTTTCAAATTGAAATGCAAAATACATAACTTCCATGGTTTTTTGGGGTTTTTTTTCCATGTTACTTTCACAATTAAAATAGTTTTTCCATGGGCTATTGCCATAGCAAATTTAATTAGTTTTTCCATAGCCTATTATCCACTCTTCCGCAAAATTTCATTGAAATTCATTGAGAACTTTTAGAGATATCGTATGGACATGCAAACTTTTAGAGATATCGTATGGACATGCAAACTTTTAGAGATATCGTATGGACATGCAAACTTTTAGAGATATCGTATGGACATGCAAACTTTTAGAGATATCGTATGGACATGCGAACAGTTAGAGATATCGTATGGACATGAGAACAGTTAGAGATATCGTATGTACAGTCCACAAGATATCTCCAAAAGTCCATATTTAATTTCAATGAAATTTTGTAACATTTACATTTCAAATTAAAATGCCAAATACATAACTTCCAGGATTGTTTTTGTTTTTTTTTTTTTTTTTTTTTTTTTTTTTTTTTTTTCCATGCCTACTTTCACAATTAAAGTAGTTTTTCCATGGCCTATTGCCATAGCAAATTTAATTAGTTTTTCCATAGCCTATTATCCACTCTTCCACAAAATTTCATTGAAATTCATTAAGCAATTTTGGAGATGTCCACACGATATCTCCAAAAGTACCCATTTAACTTCAATGAAATTTTGTAACATTTATATTTCAAATTAAAATGCCAATTACATAACTTTTTTTTTCATGCCTACATTCACATTTCACATTTAATATTTTGATATTTTGTTTTGTCACAGGTGAAGCAGTGACTTGGAGTTATTGGGCCGAAGGCCAACCAAGGACATGGCCTTTTGCAATCTCTATGGAAGATTGTGCCCAGATGAGGAAATCAGAAGGTTGGCGCTGGCATGATTACAGCTGCAACCTTGCCCTTTACCACTACAATTCCATTTGCCAATTTCGTAAGTATGCGAACATTCATTGGAAATAAGATTCTCAGTTTTAAATAACCGAGAGAAAAATCATTGTTGCCTTTTGTGACTCATTCACTTTTTCAGTTTTGATCTACTAAATTCTACTTTAGACATTTAAACATGTTTTTCTTTCTGTATATAATGTGTATAATCTTCTTTTTTACAGATGTTTTCAAAGAGTTATTCAAATATTTAAAAATGAGGATTTTATTCAAGCCTCTTTTTCATGGGTTTTAAACGAAAGTTTTCATGGGTTTTAAACGAAAGTTTTCATGGGTTTTAAACGAAAGTTTTCATGGGTTTTAAACGAAAGTTTTCATGGGTTTTAAACGAAAGTTTTCATGGGTTTTAAACGAAAGTTTTCATGGTTTCAAAATAAAGTTTTCATGGGTTTTTAAAGAAATCTTCATGGGTTTTTAAAGAAATTCTTACAAGAGCAGAGAACTTTGTCACAGGGTTGCCAGATTTGGCCAGATGGGAGATAATCCAAGCTTTATCTCAGAGACTTAGCGAACACAGGCATTCAAATTTGGAAATACGTCTGTTGAAAAAATAGTGCCCAGAAATTTCAAATCTTGTGACATCACTTGATTTGAAACTTCTGGGCACTATTTTTCCGATGGACGTATTTGGTGTAGTAATTTTTCTCGCTTGATTGTCATTCAGATCTATAAAACTGGCTCCTCTTGAGATAAAAATACTGTGTGACTACTCGAAAGCTCCTGGATCATACCTACAGAAAGACAAAAGCCATCAAAACAACAAAGAAAAGGATAACTTTAAAATCCATTTAAATCCTTTTTATTCTTTAACCAAAACAAAATCTATTATATTATTTTGCAATGGTCAATTTTAGGTTGAACTACTTCTTTTTTTGAACTTTTGATTTTACTCAATGCCTAAAACGGTTCCAGTAGGCCCCAAATAGGTTGTTCACATATGGTTTCCCCTTCAGCACGAAAAATTGTGGTGTCTGCATTCACTCTCCCCTTGATAATAATGATCTAATTTCTATCTATTTCTATATAATACTAAAATTCTGATTGGCCCGACCAATTTTACAATGGTCAATTTTTGGTTGAACCACTTCTTTTTTTAACTTTTGACTTTACCCAGTGCCTAAAACGGTTCTAGTAGGCCCCAAATAGGCTGTATATTTGTGCAAAATTCACATTTGGTTTCTCCTATTTTTAGGGGTTTATGAAATTGCATAGTTTGATTTTAAATATATGTAGTAGATTTTTATATTATATAATTCGGATTATTTTCTGGAAAATATAGATATTTTTTTTTTTTGTTTTTTTTTTCCCCTTCAATTTTGGATCCAAAAAATTAAAACGATTTAGCAACCGTGGTCCTGTCTAGCAGTACCATAGAACGGACAATAGACATTTAGTATTTGTCAGTAATCTCATTCAATGTTACATTTTTAATGAGATGGATGAGCTCGGCTCTTTCCAATAGGTAATTCAATTCTAGGCACAGTTTCAGAGAGACACATTCCCATGTCATTCACAATTGACAGTCTTGCACGAAATTTTGCTTATACTAAAAATAGAGCAATATTGACTCTATTGTAAAATAATATATACAACACCACAAATCTAACTAGTAGATATTTAAAGGAACAAAATACTTAAAACTAGTAGTTGTATATTGAGAAGACATTTTAGATTATATTTCAGATTATTTTCTAGATAATTTATATTTTTTGCCTCAATCTTTTATCAAAAACATTAAAACGAATTGGCAACCGTGGTCCTGTCCGACAGCTCCATAAAACAGACAATGGACATTTAGTATTTGTTAGTAATTTCATTTAATGTTACATTTTTAATGAAATGGATGAGCTTGGCTCTTCCCAATAGGTAATTCAATTCTAGGCACAGTTTCAGAGAGACACCTCCACATATCATTCTCAAATCATTCTCAATGGACAGTCTTGTATGAAATTTTTCTGATACTAAAAGCAAAAGAGCAATATTGACTCCATTGTAAAATAATACATACAACACTGCAAGGCCAACTAGTAGATATTTAAATGAACAAAATACTTAAAACTAGTAGTTGTATATTGAGAAGACATTTTAGATTATTTTCTAGATAATTTAGATTTATTTAGATATTTGACACAATTTTGGATCTAAAAAATTAAAACTGTCCGGCAGTACCATAGAACAGACATTTAGTAATTGTTAGTAATTTTGCTTATACTATAAAAAAAAATTAAAATAATATATATACGACACCACAAGGCCAACTAGTTGAATAATTAAAACAATATGTTGCGTCATCATCAAATCTTTGCCGAAACCAATTTTATCAGATTTTCTTCTTTTTTTTTTTGTAATTTAGCATTTATTAAATTAGCTTGTATGGAAGCCCATAGGTATAAACTATGTTTATGCCCTTGCACCATTTTTACTTATTGGCATTCTGATCAATAAGACATAGTTATTTTTCAATTTTTTACATGCTGTCTAAAAAAAAACATGCACAATTACTTCCCCAGGTACTAGCTAACTGTCCGCACCACACAATAGCTCCAAAGGTTCTCTGTCTGTCCACACGATATATCTCCAAAAGTTCTCAATTAAATTTTGTGCAAAGGTGGCAATAGACTACGGAAGAAATGATTAAATTCTGGAGCGGATCCCTCAACAATTATCTCCCCTGTGTTATAGCTATCAGTCCACACGTGTTTCATTTTAAAACCAGGGTTTATGACATTTGATTGTACATAGCTCGAAACGACTTGCTCTGAGGCATATGGTTCTTTTATAAACTTTACTCATATGAAATCTCCTTTCCAACAATATACAATATGCCCATATTTGATGAAAATTATATTTTTTCTGACTTGGGCACCACAGTGAAAATCTGCCATTATGAAAAATGATGCTAAATCTTTTTTGCAACTGATCTGGAATGTCTACCCAAGATATTTTCATCCTCTTAAGGTCCGTCCAGCATGTCCAATTGGTTTCATTGGTCAACCCAAAAGTTCCTATGGGGCTCTATTACAGAATCAGGACTAACATGCACACACACACCTCTTGGCAAAGCAGTATATCATGCAAAGGGTAACCGGACAAGTCGGTCTTGGACAAGTTGTCCACAGACAACTCGGCCACCAACATTCCAAACCCGAACATTCCAGCCGCGTTTCGTTTTTAAAGGTGAAAATGACTATCTAGAAGAGACTTAAAACGAAATAGAATCAAAATATATAAATCCAATGCAAAGTTAATTCATGTTTGTTGTTTAGTATTTTATATATCTTTTATTCAACTTTTTATAGCTAGTTTCTGTTTATTTTCTCAAGTAAAGTTATTTAATTTTTTTTTTATTTAATTAAAATGTTTTACGTTTACGATCTTACTGATCGAATATTTGATACCAAATAGGTATATATTTTGATTCTATTTCATTTAAATCTGGTCTATAGTCATGTTCGCTTTAAAAACGAAACGTGGCCAAAATGTCTGGATTTGAAATACTGGCGGCCGAGTTGACCGCACCCGAATTGTCCTAGATTCCATACAAAGAGATAAGTTAATTCTCCTTTTAGCAAAAAATAATTAGGTACTCTTTTTTTTTCATTCACAATGCAAAACTACTAACAGTTCTGTTTTCCAAGAACAATAGCGTTAATTTATATAAGTTAACTCTCTTTTTCTAACTTTAATACCCAGGTCAAATGCAAACAACTAAACAAATAAATAAATAATTATGTTCATTTTGCCATCTGTGGAGATATGTTATCAGCTGTCATCAACCAACACTTGTAACATGATGTCATCTGTCTTCACAGCTCACAGTCTAAACTTGTACTAACCTGTTAGAAAACATCAACCAAAACTGTCAACATATGTTTCTTCGGTTTTCAAGTCAGTCTGGCTTGCTGGTTATGTTTGTATCACATATACAGGCCGCACCAATGGAGCTAGAGGGCTGAAAATTCCTCCCCATAAGAGGTTTGTTGGGAGGCTTCAATTTACTATGTAATTTTATGCTAAATTGATCCCTTAGT
>VCCN01005627.1:402843-415500 GCA_006491835.1 Architeuthis dux | reverse complement strand
TATATATATATGCTACCAAAAATTCTGAACATTTTCATTGCGAGTTGGAAAAGATTTTTGTATTTTTCACTGTCCAGACTTCAGTTGAAGTCTTACAGGCTGCTTTCTCTGTGCTTCGTTTTGTAAACAGACGAAGCTTGAAGTTCGATAACGTCCAATTGTAATTGTAGGGGCACTTCTTCTGGATCCATAGAAAACGGATCTTCAGACGTCATCTTCTTTAGACAAAGTAAGTCTTCTGCCAAATTCTTGTCAATTTGCTTGGCTTATTTTTCTCCTATGTTTGCATTGGGAGACGTGCAGGGTCGTCTGAAGCCTTTCTGGGGCCCAAAGCTGTTGCTTAGTTCGCTTACGCCTCGGGGGACTGATCGGGGCCAGCTCTGAAGATGTGCTGTGCACAGGGCAGCAAACTGACGCATTAACCTTATTAACAACTGACTCCTGAAAAGTCTTTTGATTTTATAAGCTTTCATTACTGCTTCTGTTAATTGCCGCTACCCACAATACTGGTTTATTGCTGGGTTTAGGTTATTCATGTGTTCTAACATTTATATGTATCTATGTATGTTTCCGGACTTTGCCCAGCCCTAACCATTCATAGTAGAAACTTGAGATTTTACACATACACTCCCCTCAATGAGTAGAGAAAATGTTTGTTTTTGTTTTTTGAAAATTCCACCCCTAAGTAGGTTTTTAGAGGGGGGTTCAATATGCAATATAAGTTTATGCTAAATTGGTCACTAGTTTGTGCCCGCTTATTTTTGAAAATTCAGACCTTTTGTAGTGATCATAGCCCAACAAAAGGCGAGAGAAGTAACTTATACATTGATCAGCCCTTTTTCCAACTTTTTAATTGATCACCCCCAACACAGCATATATGGGTGGCAGTGATTCATAATTAGATTTATATATTAATTACTGCTACCAACAACACTGGTTTATTGCTGGGTTTAGGTTATTGAAGTGTTCTGATATTTATATGTATCTATGTATCTATCCGGACTTCGCCCAGCCCTAACCATTCATAGTAGAAACTTGAAATTTTGCACACACACTCTCTCAGTGAGTAGGGAAAATGTTTTTTTTTTGTTTTATCAAAATTTACCCCAAGTAGGTTTTTAGAAGGGGGTTCAATATGCAATGTAAGTTTATGCTAAATTGGTCACTAGCTTGTGCTCACTTGTTTTTTTTGAAAATTCAGACCTTTTTTTAGTGAACCACAGCCCAACAAAAGGCAAGAGAAGTAACACATAGATTGATCACCCCCAACACGGCATGCTGCCAAAAGACGTTGGTCACGTGATGGTTTCTAATGAGTGACTAACCAGATCTGTCTGTTTTTATTTTTAAATGTTCAACCTTGTTCTGATGCGGCATGCAAGTTCCTTCCCAAATGTCTTCGATCCCGATGTCACTGCATGTTTTGGAACCTTGAATCTAGTACCAGGATCTACCGTAAGATCGCCCAGGGCAGTAAAACAGAAGAACAGCCAAATTTGGGTGGAAAAAATGGACCAAATAATAGCCCAGGGCCATTATTCAAAGGCCATCACAACTGCTAAATTGAGCATAATAAAACAATAAAAGTTACAACTTACATGTTTTTATTTACTTCAC
The DNA here is from genome assembly GCA_006491835.1 of Architeuthis dux. Classification (NCBI taxonomy): domain Eukaryota; kingdom Metazoa; phylum Mollusca; class Cephalopoda; order Oegopsida; family Architeuthidae; genus Architeuthis; species Architeuthis dux. The sequence continues at coordinate 413,883 of VCCN01005627.1, read as the reverse complement.
TATCAATTGGCAACTCATTTTAATCGTATTTGGTACTTCTTTGGACAGTGTTTTCTTTTTAAGTTTCTACAAGAGCCAAACATATGTATATACTAAATACAGTCTATATATTATATAGACAGTATTTAGTACCTGCAAACACAAAAAATAATTTAATTTTTGTAATAAATAAATGATATAACTTGTTTGTTTTCAAACTCATTCAGCAATAGTGAAGTTTCAAGCAAATTAATTTCTTTGAAGCAACTTTTTGTTTATACAACGAATTGACAGATATTTTGGATTTGATGTCTTAATTATTATATGCGTATTCAAGTTGTCCAATTTTTTTATACTAAAGTGCATTAAAACATAGATGTTTTTAAATTTTCATCTACAGAAACTTGACCCCCAAATAAACACTCACTTAAAATAACCGCCCATGGGCGATCTATTGGGTGGGCGATCTTACTGTAGATCCCGGTAGGAGGCAGGAGTTACATATGTTAATCTACATAGAATTATCTTTCCAACGGTACCAAATATGTTTATTCTCTAGTTAATTCCCGGTTGGCTACCATTTCAGCCTAATTCGCCCGGCATGTTAAACTTTAAAATTGAATATGTTTGTTTGCTTTTCAATGATCTCCATTAGTCTGGGCGAAATAAGGATCAACCAGGAATAAATTAGAGAATAAACATATTTGGCACAATTTGAAAGCTCATTTTATGTAGATTAAGATGTATAAATCTTCCCTCCTAGGCTTTTAGGCAAAAATGTTATGAGCATTAGAACACAGCAAACATTTAAGGGTTTGTTCATTGAATTTTTAATCAAAGGAAGATACTGTCTTGTCAAATTTGATCATGTTAGCTTTGTTTAAATTCCTATAAGCTAAGATGAAATGGCCGGCCTTGGTTGCAACGGCTATCAAAAAACAGTGAATTTTATTCTTGAAACCTGTCATGTTCTAACGCTCATAACATTTCTTGCTCACAAGCTTAGGAGGGAGTTTTTACATATGTCAATCTACATAGAATGAGCTTTCCAATGGTACCAAATACATTTATTCTCTAATTAATTCCTGGTTGGCTACCATTTCAGCTTAATTCGCCTGGACTACACATTAAACTTTAAAATTGAATATGTTTACCGTTTTAGCTCTAAAAGGCAGCAGTTGGGGAAAGCCATCTCCACATTCGATCTTACGGTAGATCCCAGTATTTCTTTTCTGATCAGTGACTAATCAGACCGGTTTTGTTTTGTTGTATTCTAAAAGATAACAGTTTTGAATGCCAGTTTCAAAATGCTTTTCTTTTCTTTTTAGGTTGAAGAAGAAATACGTTGCCAAAGAACCAGCCGTTTTGTTTCAGAATACGTCTTATGCTCAAATCCATAACGATGCGGATGGATCTACAAGCAGTACCTTAGCTGCCAATAATAGTTACTGGAATACAAACAAAGTGAATATGCTGTATGAGAAGGTAAACAAACAAGTGAATCATGGAGTGAATGATGTAGACAATCGTTTTATGCCCAGCCCCAATAATTTGGACAAGACATGTGCTGCTGAAGAAGGGGCTGCAGCCTGTTGGGAGAAGTTAGATAAAGTCAATTTGAAAGCAGTACCCACAATGAAGGGGAAAGTGATGAACACAGAATTACATCCAAAGGTGCAGCAGGAGCCGCAGCCAGAGGAGGAGGTGGAGGAGGAGGAGCAGGAAGAAGAAAAGGTTTCCACGGAAAATCCAAACTTAAACACGATGCCTGAACCAAAGCTGGCAAAGGAGAACACTTATGAAGACACACTATACGCTAAGAAATAACCGATCACGCGTTGTTGTATCACTTGCTTCATAGACATCAAAGAATTCTTTTTTTTTTCTTTCTTTTTTTTTTTGTCCTGGTCCCCAGCTTTATTTTTTTTGATTTTTTTTTTTTTTTGCTCCAGTACACTAATAAAAGCTGAGAAACAGTGGTTGGCAGATCATGTGTAGAATAAGCACCCCAAATTTGATTCAAGTCATTAGGACACGTTCTGACCCAACACTGGTTGTCACGTGGTACATCAGCCATTTTTACTGAAAAATTTCGCATAAAATTTATTAGCTGATTTTTTTTTTTTTTTAAATAATTTAATCAAAACATGGTTAAATACAACAAAACTTTATTTTACAAAAATGGTTGAGAAAGTCGAATAATAGTAAAAAACACGTATTTTTTGTGCTTTCAATCACAATTTCTTTGCTAGTAATTTTTTGTGCTTTCAATCAATAATAACCTACTTACCTCAAGAAACAAATAGAATTTCCATTTTTTTTGTCGTAATATTGAAAAAAAAAATCATTGTTTTTCATACTTTTGATTGTATGTCTCTGATGGATTATTATAATGATAACTGATGCGACAGGAGAGAGGAGTTTCTCCAAGATGAAACATCTAAAGAATGTACACAGATCGACAATGGCACAGGAATGACTAAAAAAACAGACTTAGTCTCATAATAATTAATAATAATTTTGTTTATATTATATATATGAGTCTTAATTTTAAATCCAAATAGAAAGGCGTTAGAAAGATGATTCATATGACTTTCAAGATATTGTCGGCATTCACTAAAAAATCGTTGTTTTTCATACTTTTGATTGTATGTCTCTGATGGATTATTATCATAAGCCTTTGTCACAGTGTAGTCTGGGATCTGTAATCTGATTGTACTGTATTTAGAGACAATGGCGTTGGAGAAGGTACGCGCTCTCTTAGTGCTTTCTAGATTTTAGATAAATGCATAAATGATATATTCATGTAAATAGCATAGACAGAAACTTGAAGCGTACCAATGGAGGACGCCCCCAAAGATCCGCCAGGCCTCTCTATTGCGAACGTTGTGGCGCTAATATCTCCCGAACCTGTCGAAGGAGAAATGTTTCTTTTCTTTGTTACGTCACCTAATTCTTTTTTAAATCATTTCTCGGAATAGATATAGTTTCCATTTTTTTGTCATAGTAACATTCAGTCTTTGTAATTTTAAATCCAAATAGAAAGGCTTCGAAAGGTGATTCACATGACTTTCAAGATGTTGTTGGCATTCACTAAAAATCATTGAAAATTTGTCAGTTTTGAGAAAAAATAATTTAATTAGTTTTATTTATTAAATTAAAATTACTTTGTTGAAATTTTATCAAATAAATAAACCTAAAAACAAAAACTATGTCCACGTGTTTGAATAAAATGTTTAGAGGAATTAAGATTGATAAAACACTTTTTTAAAAAGATTTGCAAATACACAGTGAGTTTTATAAAGAATGTGACAAATGATGAATTTGAGAATTCCCTCTTGTTTTGTTCATGCTTTTTGAAGACTAACACATTTTTCTTACCCTCCAAAAAATGTGTAATGGCTGGGTGAATGTCATCTGTGTCCAGATAAAATGCTTTTTTTTAATCCATGTATTCACTGTGTATCTGTGAATCTTTTTTTTAAAAAGTGTTTTATCAATTTCTCTTAACATTTTATTCAAACACATGGACATAGTTTTTAGTTGTCATTTATATATTTGATGAAATGTTAAAGTAATTTTGATTTAATAAATAAAACTAATTAAATTAGTTTTTCTCAAATCTGACATTTTAAATTTAAAAAATTTAAGTACGGTCTTATCAATCCGAAAGCACAAAAATATACCAGTGAAAAAATTTTTTCTATCAAATATTCCACTTGACCATTTTTTTGATGTAATTATTGTTGTTTTGATTAAATTAAATAAAACTTTGATTAAATTATAATTACCTTTTTTTTTTTTTTAATTTATTTCTCATTTAAAAAAAAAAGAAAAGTTTTTACATAGAATTTGTTTACTTTTCAGTAAAAATGGCTGACATACCACGTGACAACCGGTGTCTAGTCAGAATCTGACCTAATGACTTGAATCAAATTTGGGGTGCTTATTCTACATATGATCCGTTATGGCTAGGAAAGAAAATTAGATGTTCTTTTTAAGCATATTCTCTGTTTATTTTCATCATAATGAATTAATTTTATGGTTTTAAAATTCTGATGCTTTTATTATTTACTATACTTTAATTTTGTTACGCAGATATAGCACCCCTTGGTGCAGAAAGCATACATTTATATACTTTGGTTTCTAAAAAAGTACACATTTTTCAATAAGATAGGTATTTGAGACATAAGGATAATCCCTCAACTGAAAATTGCACATAATGATAATCCCTCGACTGAAAATTGCACATAATGATAATCACTCGACTTAAAATTGCACATAATGATAATCCCTCGACTCAAAATTGCACATAATGATAATGCCTCGACTAAAGATTATAGATAATGATAATCTCTCGACTAAAAATTATACATAATGATAATCCCTCGACTAAAAATTGCACATAATGATACTCCCTCGACTAAAAATTATACATAATGATAATCCCTCGACTAAAAATTACGCATAATGATAATCCCTCGACTAAAAATTACGCATAATGATAATCCCTCGACTAAAAATTACACATGATGATAATCCCTCGACTAAAAATTACGCACATAATGATAATCCCTCGACTAAAAATTATACATAATGATAATCCCTCGACTAAAAATTATACATAATGATAATCCCTCAACTAAAAATTATATATAATGACAGACAGAAAGATCTACATCCGTTAACAGTTGAAAATAATTTTTTGTGATTTCAATCGATTAAACCCTAACAATCTTTTTTATTTGATGGGATGGGGGGGTTTGAGCATCGCTCCCCAGCAATAAGCTTAATGAAAGCACAGAAAAATCGGCATTAAACTATCAAAGAAACTTCAATGGAAGTAACAAAATGCTTCAAAGCCTTACTTCCATACAATGAACTGAAAGTAACAGCTCTGTTACATTGTAAATAGAACTCCCATTGTAAAACCTTAAAAAACATTTTTTTTTTTTAAACTAACAACTTCTAGGAAGATTGTTAGGGTCTAATGGATTAAAAGCACAAAATATTTTTTTTTGACTCGGTTAATGGATGTAGATCTTTACCAAAAATAGTTTCTAGTTTTTTTCCGATTTGGTTAATGGATATAGATAATTACTACTACCAAAGATAGTTACTACTTTCAAACACTAAGTGTAAATATGTTACAATCATTGAAGAACAGTTATGTCAATTTTATCTACAATGGTTTCTTTCTTGTGTGTACACAATTGCTGACATTAGAATCTAGCTATGCCACTGCTGAAAAAATACTTATCCCGATTGATCCAGACAGAAAAACTTCTTTAAATCCAATGCCATTAATTTGTTAGCAATGGAAAAATGATTAGGTGTATTAATCTTTTATTTTATTTTTGCATAATAGCCTTATTCCACCCGTCGACTACCTAAATTCCCCCAGGTTGGGAACCACTGGTGTATGATATGGTCGGACTATTTTCCTTGTCTATATCTTTGTTTGTTCACAACATTTCGGCTGTGTATCCTCCTGCTTTCGTCGGATGTTCCTGGTTCTAGAATGTTGGATCACTTTCCAGAACCCTTGCTCAAATTGGATATATATGTAACATCCGTTTTTGTATATATGTTCCTATAAGTCAGGATCATGTTTCAGTGTCAAATTACAACCTGTTTGCCTTTTCCAAAATATAGCATCTCATCAAAAGGACCATTTCGGAAAAAGCAAACATGTCATTTAGTATAAGGGAGGCAACTCTGAATTTGACACTGAAACATGATCCCGACTTATAGGAACATATATACAAAAACAGATGTGACGTGTCTAGTCCAATACGAGCATGTGATTTCACATTCTAGAACAAGAACAATGAAGTGCATCTTGGTCCGCAGGAGGAAAGTCCGGAACTTGGAGAAAAAGGAAGACTCAAAACTTGTTTATAAAAAGATGAGGATATATTTTTATTTCATAAGATACATTGTGTCATGGCGGAGAATGAAGAGGGGGAGAGACACAATGAGAGCCGACAGACTGTTCTTAACAGGGACATTGGTCTTGTGTTTTCCCAGGCCTGCATGAGGGCCTCTGTGTCGCTTTTATGGGGTTTGAACGCTCACACTGATTTTCCAGCCACCACCTGCAAGTTCAGTCAACATCTTGTTTTATGACTTTTCAACCCTGGTCTGTCTTCCGGTTCCTGACACCTTGCAGTTTGGAGTCTCCGTCAATATACTGTTTACTTTCAACACCTGTGGGGGTCAAATCTGTGACCTCTGCCCAAATATCCAATGCACAACCGAAACGTGAACATATATACAAGGAAAATAGTCCGACCATATCACACACAATGATTAATACACCCCGTCTAACTAAATTGAGACAAGATTTAGCATTGGAAATCATTTGGTTATAAATCTAAACTGAACCCTTATAAATTCTGAGTTGCTTCCCCTTGATTAGGTGACCTATTTTCTTTTTTAGAAATGGCCTTTTTGTTAAGGGGTTCCCAGATGCTATTTATATCGATGCTTGGTAGACGAGGAAAACAGTCCAACCATATCATACATAACGATTAATACACCCATCTAACTAAATTCAGATATATGATTAGTTATTTTTATTATTATTTCCAACTTTCTGATTGCCATGGCTGTTGACAGGACAAGACGCCAGCCATTTGAGATTCCTAGACTTTTGATGACATGAACCTTTTATTAAATCAGTTATTTGTCTTGTGGTAGCCACACTATGTGAGATTTCTATCATAGAGATTTCAATTTCACATACATTTCATCGATTCTTGTATATTTTTTAATTCGTCATTTTTTCTCTTCTCTTTTCTTTTCTTATATTCTCATATGAAAAATATTATTTCTTTTAAAGAAACTTGCTTTAACTTGTTTCTTTCAGATTGTTTTTAAAATTCTGGATTCCTCATACACAGTGTTGCCAACGCAAAAAATATTTTTGCGCTAGTTTGACTGCCAAAAGGCACTAAAAAAGCGCTAAATTTTTTTTAATCGCCAAAAGTGGCTAGAAATCGCCAAATATGGCTAAAAACCACCAGAAATGGCTGAAAATCAAAAAGCCAGAAGATGGCCAAAAATTGTCAAAATGTTTTAGGCACAAACGCGCTAATTTTAGCGCTTTTTGCACTGCCAAAACAAATGCGCTGAATCTGGCGCTAAATTGGCAACACGCTTATGGGTGCATTTTATTTTCATTTTGGAGATTTCTTTTCAAAAAATAAACTGCAGTTTTTGTAGTTCCATTTTACAGACTGATTTACTTGGTGTGCTCATCCCTCTATGTTTGTATAATCAGTGATCCATTTGATTTTTGCTTATATCCCTTCCTAATTCACTTTTATCTTGATCTTCACTCCCCGCTCATCAATGTTTTTCCATGAATCTTTCATTGTAATGGGACCAAAATTCCAAACATTATTCCATATCTTTAACTCTTCAATGAGTTCCTGATAAACCTATCCTCAGGTGATTATCTCCCCTTACAAGTAAAGGGAGATAAACACTTTTAGAGTGCTTAATCAATGAGACAAGTGAGAAGCTTATCAAACAATTCCATGTCACATCTTTTAATGTCTGCTCCATTGTTTATTATTATTATTATTATTATTATATTATGATTATGGTATTATTATGATATTATGATTATAATATTATTTTATTATTATTATTATTATGATTAGGATATTATTATTATGAATAAATTTGAGGAGAAGCTTGTTTTCCATTTCTAAGGTCCTCAATCGCCTCAAATCATCCCTCGGATAAATCTTGTTTGTGAATGTTCTCAGTGTTTGGAGCTCATTTGAAAGGTCCAATGTAGAAAATACTTCAATAATGCTCATAAAACATAAAATACCACAAAACGATTCCCACCGATATCAAATTCATTGCTAGTTTTTTTCTGCCCAATCTTAATCTGCCATTTTGTGATTCATACCCACCAATGAAACTATAGTTCTCTTTTTGGTTTTTTTCCTTTTCTTTATTGTGTCAATATTCTCTTCTTTTCCTTATCCCTGCCTGCTTAAATGAGGGGCAGACATCTATTTCAACATCTACAGATCATAGAAATGTAACCATTTTGTACAGTTTTGAATGATATTAGATGAAATAAAAACGATTCTGTTATTGAAATGCTTTTTGTGGTTTTTTTTTTGTCTATCAAAATGGAATGGATTGTGTTAGAATATAGAGGAAATGTAAGGCCACAGGATTTGTAGTCCTCAGAAAGGTTGGTGGCTTTTTATTTCATGTAAAATATTTTAGTTACGTTTCCACTATAAGAAGTGACTATGGGTGTATGAGCGTGTGTCTGGTTCCTACTTTACCAGACACCTGATAGTCAGCCTGGAGATGGAATAGGTCAGGACACTTGACCCCAGTCAACACCCCCACTGTGAATACCAGCAGAGCTGTGTCTAGTGATTAATACCTGAATTAATACTAACATTTGCATTAGTATGTATGTAGTGTGTGTGAGTATGTGTTTCAGATGTACAAAATGTGTGCATATGAATAGTTGCATATGTGTTTCGATTGTACCTGAATCTGAAATTATAGAATTTTGAAAATAGTAGTAATCGCAGCAGATGTGTATATATACAAAACCCCATAGTTGTTCAAACGCCATTGTATGTGGTTGGAAAGGGAGTTTTGTCTGTTCTCTAACAGTGTATCTTATCAATGTACATCTGTTGTGGAAAAGTTACGCACAAACATGTGATGCTAGGTATTCCAGCACACACTGATGAAATTCTCTTTTCGATATATATTTTGTATATATACAAAGCCAAGTAGTGGTTCAAATACCATTATACAGGGTGTCCCTAAAGTCAGGACATATAGGAAATATATCACTATTTAAAACTAACTATATTTTTTTGCCCCAAAGATTGAACTTTGCAGCACAAATGGTGGAAAACACATTGAAGATGTTATTTAGTAATATTTCAATTAAATAAAATGTTCAAATATTTTTGTTGAAAATATTTTTGTTGAAAATATGCATTTTGCCTGTGTCCAGACTTTAGTGACACCCTGTATATGGTTGGAAAGAGAATCTTTGCTGCTTTCCAACAGTGGATCATGTCAATGTGTATCTGTTGTGGAAAATGTTAGGTATTCCAGTACACACCAATGAAATTCTCTTTTCGATATATATTTGGTATGCATACAAAACCAAGTAATGGTTCAAATACCATTATATATGGTTGGAAAGGGAATCATTTCTGCTTTCCAACGGTCTATATTATCAATCTGTATATGTTGTGGATAAGTAGATACACACAAAGATGTGATGTTAGGTATTGCAGCAAACACTGATGGAATTCTCTATTCGATGTATATGTATTATATATGCAACACCACATAGTTGTTCAAATACCATTATATATGTTTGGAAAAAGAATCGTGTCAGCTATCCAACAGTATATCATGTCAATGTGTATCTGTTGTGTATAAGTAGTTACACTCAAAAATGTGAAGGTAGGTACTTCAACACAGAGCGATGCAATTAGCTTTTCGATATATATTGTGTGTATATAATAAACCGATGCAATTCTTGTTTCGAAATATATTTATTATATATCCATAACCAAGTATTTGTTCAAATACCATTATATATTGTTGGAAAACAGTGTATCGTGTCAATGTGTATCTGTTGTGTATAAGAATATTGTGTATATATAATAAACCCCATAGTTATTCAAATACCATTACATATGGTTGGAAAGGGAATTTTGTCAGGTTTCCAAGACGGTATCTTGTCAATATGTAACTGTTGGGGAACAGAAGTTATAGCCTATAACGTGAAAGTTGGTATTCCAGCGGCCACCGATGAAATGCTCTCCTCCATATATTTATATGAATATATACTAAACCCAATAGTTGCTCAGAAGCCATTATATGTGGTTGAAAAGGGAATTCTGTCAGGTTTCCAACAGTGTATCTTGTCAATATGTATCTGTTGTGGAAAAGAAGTTATAGACAATAACGTGAAAGTAGGTATTCCAGAACCCACCGATGAAATCCTCTTTTCCATATATTTATATGAATACATACAAAAAGCAATAGTTGCTCAGATGCCATGATATGTAGTTGCAAGGGGGATTTTGTCAGCTTTCCAATGGTCCATTTGTATCTGTTGTGCATAAGAACTTACAGACATAAACGTGAAGGTCTGTATTCCAGGAGTCATTGGAAACTGTTTATGGCACAAATGGGGGAAATAATTTGAAACCTAATTCTTTTCTCCACAATCTTTATGAAGTCTCCTGACCACTATACTAAAAGTCCCAAGAAATCATAGCTATAATTCACAATTGTTTGGGTACAGAATATCCAATGTTTGTACAGATGACATGATATTTTGTTGGTAAAAGAATTTTGCCAGTTTTTCAACAGTCTATCTTGTCAAATTATATCTGTTGTGCAAAAGAAGTTACAGAAAAAACATGAAGCTTGGTATTCCAGCACACACCGATGAAATTTTCTTTCCAATATACTTATATGTATATATACAAAACCTAATATTTGTACAGATGATATGTACTTAATGAGAATTTTGTCAGCTTTCCAACGGTGTATATTATCAGTTTGTATCTTTTATGCAAAAGAAGGTATGTCATAAAACGTTATGGTAGGTATTCCAGCATACACTTTTATAGTCCAGGCAAACCTAGTGGCCAAATTGGAAAAAATTAAAACATCATTTTGTTCTTCACAATTAAATTTGAAGTCTCCAGAACACCATACTAAATGTCCCAAGAAATCATGGCTGTGGAAATATGCTTAATTTGTATAAATTCAACATGGTCGCCAATTATGAACAAAATGCATTTGGTGGGTCAAGTTTTCATCTGTTTAAGAATTGCCTCAAGTTAACAACCAATTTTGAGGTAAGGAATTCAAAAGAAAATATACTGGGAACATGTGACAGCAAATCTCCTTATATATCACAACATATAGAATGGACTCACCCAAAAATTGGATTAATCCGATTGGTACATTAGAAACATAATTTTGCACGGGAGAAACTTTCCCCCCTCTATATTCTGCCACATGAGCATTAGA
>VCCN01005627.1:238237-249716 GCA_006491835.1 Architeuthis dux | reverse complement strand
GTTTTGCAAATCTAAAAGGATGTTTTTTTCCTTGACACCGGTTACGTCACTGAAACGTCAGCAGCGTTAGTAACCAAGTTAAACAAAGTCCACGTGTTGAAAGTAGAGATTCTGAACTGGTGTTGCTCGTCTGTCTTTGAAATATTAAGTTGTTTATAGGTTTGTTTGTTTTTTTAAACTAACAAACTTTTGAAGATATTTTTTGTGGATCCAAAAACAAAGGTTTACACACAAACAATAGAGAGCTATTGGAATCGTCAAAAACGTGTTATTAAATCGATGATTGGGTGTAGGAGAAGTCATTTGGATTCCTATTTAAAGGAATTCATGTGGCATGAAAGACACAGACAAAATACATTTCTAAAGTTTTGTGATACCATTTTTTCATGTGTTTTTCACAGTATCCTTTGTTGTGAATTGTGAAGTAGTCACTGTATGTTGATTAGATAAACCTTTGATCAAATTAAAACTATAGCTCCAATAGCTGTCTATTGTTTGTCTGTGAACCTTTGTTTTGGGATCCATGAAAAAAAGCGAATGGTTGAAAGCACAAAAAATAACTTAACTTCGAAAGTTTGTTAGTTTAAAAAAAAGAAAAAAAAGAAAAAAAACTATAAAGAACATTTTTTATCGAATACGATACCATTATATATAAATAACAATATTATTATTATCGTGTTGGATTGATATGAAACTTGGTCTAGACCTTTGGGTGAACGCATCATTGAACTTATGGTTCTTGTTTATTAATATTGCATTTTCTTGCTTGTTTATGATTCTAATCTTTATTATTTATGTACTAGAAAGTTTGAAATTTTGAAATAGAAACAGTGTAGAGGCAAATTATTAAATTAATAAAAAAATAGCCTGGCTTAATAATAATAATAAAACCTAGTGAATATAAAATTACTAAATTTTCACTGAATACCCCTAAGAGGTATGGTCACAACATATCAAAATTATAAATGTTTAGAGTCAGTAGTTTTTTCTCTACAGACCTTAAAAGCCGGGGGGGAAAATACAATTTTCAGTGATACAATTTTTAAAACTAAAATATCACTGACAATATTTTGCTATTAAAACTTGCAAGGTTCACTAAGCTGACTGATGCAAAGGAAAACGGGACTTTGTCACCGTCTGTTCATACTCCAATGGCAGTTGTCTCTTACCTGATAAGCTTTATAAGCAATTCTAATAGTAATTGATCTCGTTGCAAGTTCACTTAGTAACCTGAACATTCTATAAAATTCTCTGCCTGCCATCCTCGATGCCAACAACCCGGGTTATTTGACTTATGACCCTAAATGTGTTTTTCACGTGGCATGGGGTAACTCTACAAAATTCTCAGGTGAAAATATGTTTTTTTTTCAGACCGTGAGAATCATTTTGGAATGGTGTTTACTTAATTACCACTTTTGTTAATGCAGGCTTTAATTAAAACTAATATACAGGTCGCACTGACCATAACGTCACACCGAGACTTTGTCACCGGCTGTTCACACTCCAATGGCAGTTGTCTCTTAAGATTGATTGATTGTTTTGTTTAATGGCACATCGACCCTTGGTGGGTCATTTAGTGCCGGATACAGTAGGGGAGGGGGGGGGATCCCATGTCCCCGTCACTAGAGACTTGAGGGGAGGAAAATCCCAAATCCCTGTCACCGAGACAAATGCCACGCAAGGCGGGGGGGATCCCAAAAGCTTCTCAGACAAATCCTGAACATGCTAATGGTGATCGCCTCCCGACCAGCTGGCCAAGATATCCTGTGCAACTTCTCCCAGGACGATACCCGAGCATGCCACAAGAACGCCCGAAGGGCCGTGGTTCCCTGAACTTCAAGGCCATGGCGGTTTCGAATAACAGATACTACACTTTGATCTTAGACAAAAGGCTGCGCTGCAATCCGTTGACTGTCTCTTAAGAGACAGGCTCTTTACCTGATAAGTTTAAGAAGCCATTCTAATAGTAATTGATCTTGTTGATCTAAGTTCACTTAGTAACTTGCAGCAGGATCAAACAAGTTCAATAGCAACTAAAGTCCGCTTGGCTGGTGTAATGATTAGCATGTTAGCCTCCCACACAGAAGGTCCTGGGTTTGATTCCCGGTATGAGTGTGGAAAACTCTTCATTAGCACAAAACTCCTTGTGCACTCCTTGGTGGACGTCATCCTTGGTGGACGTCATAAAAAACTTAAAGTCCTGGTCTTGACCAGACTTGAAACTTGCAAGAATCACTAAACTGACGCAAGCAACAGAAACCGGGTCTTCGTCACCGGCCTCCATGACATGGAGTCGGAGTCAGCCAATGACATGACATGGAGTCGGAGTCAGCCAATGACATGACATGGAGTCGGAGTCAGCCAATGACATGACATGACATGACATGGAGATTTTCAAGTTGTTCTAATGTTCTAATCAGTGGACAAAATGGAGGGGGGTATGCAGGGATACAGCATATACCTACATCTCAATTTCCAGGTTTTGTGTATGTTCAATGTCTATTAATGGAGACTTTAACATATACCTAGCACCCAAATTCCCCCCAGGGGAATCATGATAAAGTTCTATATTGCTATTTATTTGTGGGCCGCCTTAATGTCTTGGGTCCTATGCCATGGCATAGCCTACTATAGATAAGGCCTCCCAGCCATGTGACTGATTCTATCAACTGAAGGCGACTCAAACTAATCACTTACAGACAAGTGGTCAAGCAGTTAGCAAGTTTGCTCAGAGTTTGGCTTTTTTAAAAAGCAAATTTAACCCAGAAAATTTTAGTTTATTCAATATTTCTGGGTTTCATAGTATTTTATGTAAGTATTTTTTTCAATGTCTTAACTTTGATATACTTTGATAATCAGTGACAACAGATTAAACTGACTTTATCGTTTCATTTCGGCTATAAAAAGTGACTAGGAAATAGCCATTTTTATGAAAATTCCTGCGATTATCTTATGCGTGATGAAAATGCCGGATACCAGCTGGTAGGCCAGTTATATGGTCAGCCTTGAATCAGTCACATTACTGAGAGGCCGTATATGCAGTGTTGCCAACCCAAAAAATATTTTCACGCTAAAAAAGCACTAAATCTTTTTAAATTGCCAAAAAACACCAAAAAGATGCTAAAAGTGATCGAAAATAGCCAGAAAAATCGCCAAAATGTTTTAGGTGAAAACGTGCTAATTTAGCGATTTTTGCACTGCCAAAACAGGAAACACTCTCCCACGTCGGTGGAGAGAAAAGACAACAAAATTCAGGTTCTTCAATTGGAAATCTGTTGTTTTATTTCCGGCGATATAGATTCTTTTCTAGGTCGGGTCGCGGGTAGCTTCGAGGTACGGAAATTCTGTTTCATTGTGTTTTCTAGTTGGTCACTTTTTTGAGTTACTACTATGAAAATCAAGGGTTACTCCTCTTTCGACCTGTTGCTGCTGGATTCAAATCTCAAACTGCCCTAATACTGCTAACCGGCTCTCCCTTGCCCCTGATGGGTAGGGGTCTTCTTTGTACGACCTATCATTAACGGCTTCAGATCTCAACTCCCCCTATTTTCAAATCTCGGCCCCTTTTATTACTGGTAATACGATCTCTCCTCCCTTGCCCATGACGGCCAGGGGGGGGGGGGGGCTCTTTTTGTCATGTACACAGAGTGCATTCCGTTACATTTATTTTTACACATTTTACAGATATATCCCTCAAGATATTAATTATGTTTACTTTTTTTTAGAATAATATCCAGGAATGGTTGGAATGGAACTCTTAATTTGGGATTAAAAAAACAGGAAAAGTAAGTAAAATAATTTTTTTGCAGCAAATTTTTAGTTTTATTCGATTAATTATAATTCAGGCTTTTGATTATTTTTTTCAAAACATTTTTCATCATTTTTATCAATTTATTCCAATATTTTTTAAATGTATGTTTTTTATTCTTTCTATATTGCGGTTTGACTGAAACTTATATAAAAATATTATAACAAGGATGAATAATTAAATATAGTGAAATGATGAAAACATATTTACTGGCTGTATTTTTCATATATTTTATTCCGTTTTTTAAATTGACTGCTGTTTCAAATTATGGGAGCTGCAGATGACAGCATGCCTTTTTTCTTTGCACGGCGCAGCTGTCGTGCATTTTAATCTCGTTTATTTTTTCTACTCAAACGTCTCCTGCATTGTCTACCATACATTTAAAATTTTTGCTGACAGCCAAGTTTAGTCCTGATGTTATATGCTGTGTATCATCATCAGCCATTATAGGTCCACTGCTGGACAAAGGCTTTTCCCATCACCTCCCATGACGACCTAGATTGTGCTAGCCCCTACCACGTCTTACCGGCAAACTTTTCTATCTCATCTCTCCATCTTGTCTCTGGTCTTTTTCTACTGTGTTTACTGTCCCATGGGAATCAATCGATTAGTCTTTACCCCCCCCCCATCTCCATTTTTGCTGCTTAATTAGTTGTATAATATCCTTTACTCTAGTCCTCCATCTGATCCATGTTGATCTTTTACTATCTCTAGTTATCCCTAGCATTGCTCTTTCCATGGCTCTCTGTGCTATTCTAAGTTGGTTTTTAGCTCGTTTGGTTAGTTTCCATGTTTCACATCCATAAGTCATGGCTGGTATTATGCAGACGTTATATACCTTATGCTTTTGGCAAGGTGCTTTTCAGAATGTCTATTCATACCAAATGCTTTCCAACCTATTGTTATGCATCTTTTTATTTCGCAGTCATGGTCTTTCCCTAGCTTTGTTGGTTTTCAGCTTGTTTTTGTTAATTTCCATATTGGGCATGAACTAGTTTAAATCAAAAAATAAATAAATCTTTTGTTGGAAAAAATTAAGCCCCTTTGATGACAGAGGTGATGCCACCCCCCTTGCAATATATTTGAATTACATGGCAAACCATTGTTATTTTATTAGATGAAAATAACATAATGGCAATCCTGACGTTTCCTGTTTCAAAAAGGCCATCACATTAGCTGCTGCTGGCGGAATTGGCCGACAATTTCAACATTTTTCCACTTTCTGAAGAGAAAAATGGCTGAAGGCAGTGTTGCCAATTCAAAAAATATTTTTCGCTCTAGTTTGACTGCCAAAAAGTGCTAAATTCTTTTAAAATAGCCAAAAAAGACAATAAAAAATTGTGAATAGCGAGAAACCACCAAAAAGACACTAAAAATTGTCAAAAATAGCAAGAAAATGCCAAAATGTTTTAGGTGCAAACTCGCTAATTTATCTTTTTTCATTCATTTTGTTATTTATTTAATGCACAAAATAGATAAAATTTGATTGTAAAATAAAGTTGGTGCAGCACGAAAGTTTTCACGGCAGAGCAATTAAATTGCTGCAATGTGATGAAAGTTTCCACAGAAAACGGTGTTAAAACAAATTTATACTAATATTTAAGCTTTCTGTTTATGTTCCCTTGCGTTTGTTTTTGCCTATTTTGTGTAGCCGTAGAATTAGTCACGTGGTTCACTTGATGTTATTGTTATCAAAAAGTCGGTTATCTACCTATTTAACAAAATCTGTTGCTATTTTTTATCAAATATTCGATCAGTAATATCATAAACATAAAACATTTTAATTAAATAAAACAAAAATTAAATAACATTACTCGAGAAAATAAACAAAAATTAGCTATAAGATGTTGAAAAAAAAGATATATAAAACACTAAACAACGAACATGAATTAACTTATTATTGTAAGGAAACACGCTAAATCTAGAATGAAACATGCTAATTTGGCAACACTACTTATATTAAATAGTCCAAACAGTCAGTTTTTTGGGCAAAAATGTCACAAATATTATTATAATTTAATGTGTTTTTGTTTTCTGCTTATACTTAGTTAAATTAATTTGTACAGCAATACCATAACCTTAAGACATCAAAACCCACTAATCAAAACTACACTGTTTAAAGGTCTTATTATAATTTAATGTGTTTTCTTTTCAGCTTATACTTAGTTACATTAATTTGTACAGCAATACCTTAACCGTATTACATCAAAACCCGCACTATTATATTATATATACACACACACTGTCAGTACCATGTGCCAAATGTAAAAAAGTCGGGAACAGCTATGTTTATTTGCCACGCCCATAAACTTTGAGTGCAACATTTGAAAGTAGGTTTTAGATGTATAATTTAATAAATCACTTCAAAAGAAAAAAAAGGTAGGGAGTTCAAGTAGTAATTATACATTGACATGGCATAAACTCACTACCTAATATATTGAAGTGTTGTATACTATTTTGACCATTTAAAACTATCTCTGTACATTAAAGCACACACACACACACACACACACATTTCTATATATTCAACTACAAAGAATATAAGTCAATTATGGAACAAATTAAATGTATCTGTTGGTTTCCGCGCACTGAAAAATCTAACAAAACACATCACACACTCGGACAAGGACGGTTGTGTTGTCGTCATGGACACACACACCTATATCCACAAGATCACCTCCCTACTTAACAACACTGACACATACAAGGAAACAAACAAGGCACTCATCGATAAAAAACCTTTATTATTACTTTACTACCTTTATTATTCGTCGCTAATGACCCCACTACCTTTACTATTTGTTATGTTTTTTTTTACGTTTAAATTGATAATTTTTTCTACTTATTTTGAATAATACAAACTGAAATTTAAATACTTAAATTTAAAAGTCGGACTTTCAATGTTTCGTGAGTTTTTTTAAGCAAAGTTTTTAGTGAACATAACATACAGTAAAAATACCAGCGAAGTGTCACACTGACATTGTAAATTCCAAAGGCCAAAGTATAGTCATTGGCTGAATTTAAAGGTTAACTTAAAAAAGCAATACTTTGTTTTGCGAACACAAACACTTTTATTATTGTTGAAATCGATTATGGATGCAAACTCTTTTCTATTACACCGGGTCAGGTGGTATTAAAAGAAATAACAATATAATTTTATGGTGTACAATAAGGGTTATCTGACATAATGATGAAAGGAAAATGTGGAGACTCAATGTGAAGACTTAGAAATAATTTGCAAAAATTATTTATTACCTAACATGTTTCGACTGAGAAAATCAGCCTTTTTCAAAGGTGTCTGGAGAGAAAAACAAAAAAGGGTTTGTGTTTGAATTCTGAGTTGGTAGGTTTTCGAACACAAACCCTCGGATGAAATAGGACTCACCATCTTCTCTCCAGACACCTTTGAAAAGGGCTGATTTTCCCCAGTCGAAACATGTTAGGTAATAAATAATTTTTGCAAATTATTTATGAGTCTCCGCATTGTCTTTTTCTTTCATCAATATAATTTTATGTATTAACTTGTTTTTCTTTCATGAATTTTCCACACACTCGTTCACTCGATGTTAAAAACGGCGCACAAAGGTTGTGAGCCGTTTGTGTGGAACTTTATTTAATAAAACATTTTACATTTTATTTTAATGTGAAAAAAAAAAGTATACAATTTGTATATACAAGCACACATCATATTTGCACAATATCTAGGTCCTTAAACCTTTGTGGTGGTGTAATAAACATCATAATTCTTAAAATCATTTACATCTATTGATAGCACCACATATTCAGGTAATCTATTCCAAAGTCCTACCACTATTTCTAAAAGAAGAATTTTCTGATATTCAATCTACTTCTCTACCATATATGTGTGGCCTCTCAGTCCCTTGTACCCCCTTCTAGTAAAAAATACATCAGCGTTTACTCAGGGTCAGATTAACCTATTCCAGGGCCCCTAGATTATTAGCAATATGCCCCCCACCTTCCTGTATAATTTTAAGTAATGTGATCTGTCAATCATGTGAATAAAGATGGTTATGTGCTAATGTGTAATATATTCATTCTATTTTTTAAAGAGATATTTGTTAGGACATTTTTATTAAGTTTTAAGATATTAACAATATCTTAACAATTATAGTGAGCGCTCAGACTTCACATCAGGGAATGTTCTTATTTTGACATTTTATTGTTTAATTCATTTTCCCTGTAGTAGTAGTGATACATTTCTAAATTGCTATTTATTTTGGGGCCCCTTCAATGTCTTGGGCCCTATGCAGTAGAGTAGTTTTTGTATAGGCTAATCCGGCTATGGTCTTGTCAAAAATAAATTTAAGAAAAATATGAATATCCCAGAATTTTTATGGGCCCCTAGGCTTAAGCCTACTCAGCCTTATAGTATAATCCAGCCATGGATTTACTACTTCTAAACCAAGCATAATCTTGTATAAAAGTATACAATTTGTATATACAAGCACACATCATAGCAATCATATTTACACAATATCTAGGGCTTTAAACCTTTGTGGTGGTGTAATAAACATAATTCTTCTTAAAATCATTTACATCTGTTGATAGCAGTACATATTCCGGTAATGTATTCCTAAAAAAAGAATTTTCAGATATTTAATCTACTTCTATTTGCTTCTACCATATATGTGTGGCCTCTCAGTCCTTTGTACTTCTAGTAAAAAAAATACATTAGGGTTTACTACTTCTAAACCATGCATAATCTTAAACATTTCTATTAAGTCTCCCTGATCCCTCCTATTTTCTAACTATATTAACCATAACACTTTTAGTCTATCCTCATAACTCATACTTTTTAATTCCGGTCAGTACTAACTTAGTTGCTCGTCTCTGGACTTTTTCTAAAAGATTTTTTTATCTCTCTCAATTAATTAGTCATTCTGATTTAGTGGGTTTATCATTAAAGCTATTCGTGAATTAATGTTTTTATTGGTAGACTTTGTACCACATACCGAAGCTAATTAATTGCCTTTAAACTTTGCTTAGCAGTATTTTTTTTTTTTTTTTTTTTTTTTTTTTACATATGTAGTAATTATTAAAGGAGTTAAGTTTGTTAATACTTGTAATATTTTTCGGGAGTTGGGCAGAAGAATACCTTTAAATTTCTGAATTTAAAAGGTTTTTAATTTAAATGTTTTTTTAAAGTTTATATTTACGAAAGGGCCCGATTAATACAATGTTTACCCACCTTAAATTGTGTCCATTTCTGAATTTAAAAGGTTTTTAATTTAAGTTTACGAAAGCACAGTAAGCGAAAGAAATTTATTTTTAAATGTTCAATTTATTTCGAAATTGGCGTTAGGATTAGTGTTAAATTTGATTTTTAATTTATACCAGATATTTTTCTGTGATAGTACTTAAAAACACACGTTCTTACATTTCTTCACGCAAATAATAGGATTTGGAAAGGGGTTCACTGGTCCCACATTATTTTTTTTTAACATTTTATATTAATAATATAATGTTTACTCAACTAAGTTGGGATGCTGAACTACACTTCCCCCAATCTGGATTCTAGAGTTTTTAAAAACATGGCTTAACTCCAGGATGTCAGTTTGGGTTACGTACTACACTTTGTTTTTGCCCTTTTGTGTATCCGTAGTAGATTTCGACAATGGTTAAAATTTCTGTGTTCGTTCTTTCACAAAACGAAGGAATGCCGGACTTGGCTTTGATAAAAATTTTTTTAAAAAAAGCCAATACAATGAGATATAAACAAAAACAAACATTTAAGTAATTTAACAATTTATGGCAAATTTTCGATTTTCTTCTACGGAAGACCAATCGCGTAAAAATCACCTAGAAACGGAGAATCTTTGTTTTTTCTTTATAAACTGGATTTTAAAAAAAAAGAATTTTAATAACTATGTTTACTCACATTAGTTTGGGGTTATTTCTGAATTTAAAGGTTTTTAATTGAAATTTCTGTGGAACTAAGGTTAGTAAACATTGTTACTAAAAGTCTTTTAAAAAAAACCCCAAACAATCCAGTTTATAAAGAAAAAAAAAAGTCTATGTTTCGAAAGCAGATTTCCGTAGGAGAAATTGCCAATCGTTGAAATCAATGAAAATGGGCCATGTTTCGAAACAGGTGACTGACTGTTACATTTTTTCTTTAGAAACTTGTTTCTTGTTTACAAAGATTTTGTTTTTAATAATTTTAATAATACAAAGACCAACCGTGTAAATTTTATTTTTTTTAAAGAATTTTAGTTGAGGTCATTTCTGAATTTAAAGGTTTTTAATTGAAATTTTATTTTTTTAGCAAAAACAAAAACTTTACACATGTATGTAAACAAGAAACAAGTTTCTTAAAAAAAAAGAAGAGATTCTCCACAGAAAGAAGTTTCTAAAGCAGGAGATTTTTTTTTACGCGATTGATCTCCCGTAGGAGAAATCACTAACCGTTGCAATCACCGAAAGTTTGTCGTTCTCCTGTATATAAGTGTTGTTTATCTGCACCCACCCGACGACAAATTTGACATACGGTCAGATTAGGGTGGGGGTCCTGCACGCGAACGTTGGGGTGGAGATCCCAAATCCCCATGACTAGATATCTGAGGGGGGTGAATCCCAAGTCCCTGTCCGTGAGACAAATGCCATGAGGACCAGAATTGTGATACTTCCCTTGGAAAGCTAGTTAAGTAAGGTGAGCGCGAACGCAGACCCCACACGTAAGCAGATATATAATAAACATATAACATTTTTATAAATATAAATTTAAATGAATATAAAATAAAAAAATTATATATTATCTAAAATTATTATAGTTCTGTATATATACTTTTTTTCACTTCTGTCCCGAAAATGCATTAATTTTTTAATTTATAAAAATTCAACGTCAAATAAAAAAAAGGATTTTAAAGTCTTTACTTACCAAGCATGGACTTGCCCAGATTTTCAAATGAATGACAAAGATTGTTTAAACTCGTACAATGTTCAATACACAAAGCTGTATTATTTAACACAGATTTCACAGTTAAACTGTTGTCATCGACTCCAAAATTAAAATGTATAAGTAATTCCTTTAGGTTTTCATTTTGCGGATGACATATTTCTTGAGGTGTTTTGGGCGTAGTTGGGGGAAGAAGTATTATCTTTGTTTGTATACAATAGTTCAGGGTGTAATTTTGAATAAGTGAACATAGTCCTGCCTGGAATTTTGGTAAACCAACGTTAACACAGTCTGGATGGATTTGGACGGAACAATTGAGTGGTCGGACTTTGGGTAATACTTGCGCTAGGGATGCAGACAGGCAGGGAGAGAGGCAGCAGGTGAAAAAACACAACAAACAGGTGAAAATCGTGAAAACAACACGAGTAGTCGCCATTTTTTTTAAAGATGTGTCAACAATGTTTGTTCTCGGTGGGGATAAGATGGGGACACGTCCCTAAGAAACGAGATAAGTCTTTTCCTCAGGGGTTTAGCTGAAAAGCAGGATCAAAAATATGAAGATTATCTATATGGGTTTTTTCTCAGATGAACACGTCACACGATTTGTTTGACAATCCACAACTGAGTTACGTTGACTACCGGAAGTCCGCTTAAACACAGAGGCATGTTGGGATCAGTGTTGCCAACTTTTTTCGGCTAAAATTGCTTAAAAGATGGCTAAAATTGGCTAAATCTTTTCTAAATACTTAGTTGCT
>VCCN01005627.1:186610-199299 GCA_006491835.1 Architeuthis dux | reverse complement strand
TTCAGACCAAATTTGAATAGGTTGAAAGCATTCATAAGAAAGTAAAGGAAGAGACAGTGGGTGAAGAAAGAGGAATATTTGTTTTTCTTTTCTACATCACATTATTCTTTTTTCTACATCAATTCACCGAAATAAAGATAGTGTGATGTTTAAGAAAAAGCATTTGCAATTTAAGAATTTGTTATTGTATAATGTTAGTAATATATCTACTGTAATATCTCTGTGGACGACTTGGAAATATAGGCTGAGGATTGCAATGCCTGGCGACAGACTGTCCGCAAGGGGATTGCTGACGTGGATGAGAGGGGTGGTCGGCTTGCAGCAGAGAGGAAGGATCGAAGGAAGCGTGCGGCAGCAACCCTTGCAACCCAGTTGTCTCTGTACATCTGCACCAGGTGCAACAGGTACTGCCACTCTCATATTGGACTGTACAGCCACACCTGGCGATGCCTGGAAACCAAGGTCTAGACTACACTCTGGAGGCGCATTGGTTATGGTCTCCCCAGACTAAGCTGCAATGTTGAATGTTTAGAAATGCAGCAGATGAACTACTATTCATAAAACTTTTGGGGGGCCCCCTCTATCAGAGGCCATGGGGAGGGGAGATTCAAAATCGCCCCACAATCCCAACCTCCCCTCTCAGTTACACCCCTGTGTGCATTGGATTATTTTGCTTAAAATCCATTACAGGCATCTTGAGCAAAAACTTTACATTCATGTGTAAATTTGAGGGTTATATTGAAGGTATAGATATATTTATCCAGTAGACACATATAGTTCTAGAACAGTGGTCTTCGACCTTTAACTACTCGAAGAATTCTTTTCAATAATTAAATTTTCTAGAGAAAACCTTCAAAAAACAACTTTCCCTTCTAATTGGATTTTGGCCTTGTTTATGGAATTATCCGAATGTGTATAAACCCAAATAGAAAATACACACTTGAATGGAAAAGTAAGAATGAAGCTTACCGAGGAAAAATAGACACATGAACCAGGGGCGTATCTATGGTTGGTGTCACCTGGGCGGTAACTCCTGAACTTGCTCTCTTCCCAGGATATCTAGAATTTTGTACTACCTCAGAAGATACACAAAATTTACTTTTTGCTTAAAATCTGAGGGGAATTGTTTTTTAATGTATGCTTTTATCTAGTAACATTTAAATGTTATAAGATGATTGCACTACGTAAATTGTCTCACTAACACTAAATAGACAAGTTTTTTGCATACCTCAAAAGATACAAAGACAGCATTTCTTTTTGGTACCTTCGTATTGAAGAAATAAAATAAAGACATGTAAAAGCTGTGAAGGAATCGTTTATGTAATGAAGAATTATTAAGTATATTGCGAAAATGTCACTTTGTGCGAAACCCCTGGAAATCACAGTTTGAATACTGCTGTTCTAGATAGTAAATGTAAAGCGCCCGTCTCTTAAGAGATCCCATTGGAGTATATATGCCTGGCATCAGCTTAGTGATCCTTGCAAGTTTCAAGTCTGGTCAAGACCAGGACTTTTATTCTTACAAGTTTTCATGGCCATCTCCACTGAAGTGATTCCTCCAGCCTAATCACACAGTTTAGAGTGTACTCAATAGGCTGCTGAGTGCACAGGGAAATGAATGTGTTTTTTTTTATGTCTAGATTTATTGCAACCAAACCTTTTGCATTATTGGTGCAATGATCCAGTTTCTTAAACAGAATAGTTTTAAAAGGGTCAGATTGTTGGCGAAAAAAAAAAGATGGTATCATTAAGAATCCCAATTATATTTCACTTATGTTTTTCATAGTTTAAGTATTCTAGTGTCATCGGCTTAGTGATCCTTGCAAGTTTCAAGTCTCGTCAAAACCAGGACTTTTATTCTTACAAGTTTTCATGACCACCCCCTTGGCAGGAAGTAAGTCCACCGAAGGGATAGCTCCACCCTAATCATACAGCTTAGAGAGTACTCAATTAGTTGCTGAGTGCACAGGGAAATTTGTCCTAATGAGGAGTTTCCCCACTCTTTACTCATACCGGTAATTGAATGCTGGACCTTCTGCATGTGACTCAAACATGCTAACCATTACACTATCCGAACACACATAGTCCTAGCTAGTACTGCCTTATTAGCTGTGTTATATCTTAATGAAAGGTGTTGTATAACCATTGTTATTATTGTGTAACATGCAAACATACAATTAGCAGATGCAGGAGTGACTAAAAAGGAATTAATATAACGTTTTAAGATTGAACGTAATAGAGATGTCACTTCCAGACAACCATTCTTTTTGATGATTATGGTAAATATAAGTATTATTTCTTTAAAGAGAACTGTCAGTAAAGGGTTTTATAATATATATATATATATATATATAAAAAAAAAACACTGCACACAATCACCATTGACAGTAGACTGACCGATCAGCTCTCGATTTCAGCTTGGGTAACCAGCTATGGCACCACACACGGGCTGTGACGTCACTCAAACACACTTGCCTATGATTGGCTGACAGATAACACATGCCTGCCTGTGATTGGCTGACAGCCAGCGCACTTACCACAGTTACTTCCCTTACAATGGGTACAAACAGACACTCTTACCGGAAACCCTATATACGTGTGTGTATGTGTATATATATTTATATATATTGAAACAAGTATGGTTGGCGCTGACAATGTTTCACTGCTCTCTCCAGCAATGGTAAAATTTTATAATTAACACTATCATTTTGAGCTAATATTCCAAATGTGAGAAGCAGTGAAACGAACGTTATCAGCTCCCACCAAAACTTGTTTCAATATGAAATATTAGCTCCAAATGATAGTGTTAATTATAAAATATGTCGAGCACTCAAATTAAATATTTTCAACAACATATATTGGATTTCTTATATATGATTTATATTCGTTATAATGTTGTATAGCGGGTGAATGTCCTGGACTTGGATAGAAAGGAAACTCGAAGACTTGCTTGTAAAAATATCTGGATATATTTTTATTTCAGAGTATACATCTTTGTTCGCCGAAGAGTGAGAGAGAGATAAGGAGAACCGTCAGTCTGTCCCCAACAGGGACAGCGGTCTCGAGCTTTCCGGCTCCGCTGATGTCTGTCTCTTCTTTGATTGTCGAATTTTCTGTCCGCGTCTCGAGTTTTCTATTCGGGTCTGCTTTATAGGTTTCTCTAACGCCTATGCAGGTGTCATTCACATCCTGTTTGTTGGACACCTATGCAATATACCGATTTCCTAAGGTGATCGGGGTCACTTACATTTCCGCACAGGTGTCTGACCCCGGAATAACCTTTTTGTGGTAGGATATCATAACAATAATACTACTATAACTATATATATATATATATAACCTCTAATTAAAGGCCTGCACACCCTCACCCCTAAAGATCATTAGGTAGGACCCCTGAGAAAGACACTGATCTATGTCTAACAAACATGTTATCTGTCAGACTGTTAGTATTAATATAAAGAAAAATGTCTCTGTAGTTTCTCAGCATTCACTATTTTAGATAGATCCATGGAAAATAAAATTCTGTCTTTTAATTAAATCAGTACCATATATTCTTTAATATAAGACTAGGTTTTTTTTACTAAAAACTGGCTGAAAATCAGCAGTTTGATTTCTACTCAAAAAATGGCCAATACTTTTGCCTATATGGGGCATATCTACAGAAAATAGCACCCCTGTCCAAACATCTGACACCCATCTTTTTTGATAACTTTATCAGCTCAAAAATACAAGTCAAGCTTGTTAATCTTTTAACAAATTATGGCACAAAATGAAAATTACAACACACCTTCATTGCTTTCACGGATGCAAATTGGTTTGAAGATTAAATTTTTTTTTCACTGTGGAGAGTTAGTCGGACTTTCATTGAAATTGTTCCGTGGTGCCCAGAGCACATGACATACCAGCCACTGCCTATATGAATACAGTGTCAATAAACGCAATGCATATTAGCGAGTTATAATGGCTGTTGTTTCAACTCAATTCATTATCATGCTTTTGTATGAAAAACTATGTTGGCAGTGTTGCCGATTTAGTGCGTTTCGTGCTTGATTCAGCGCATTTCTTGTTTTGGCAGTGCAAAAAGCACTAAATTAGCATGTTTGCGGCTAAAACATTCTGGCTATTTTTGACCATTTTTAGTCTCTTTTTGGCCATTTTTGGCTATTTAAAAAAAATTTAGTGCTTTTTGGCAGTCAAACTAGTGTGAAAATATTTTTTGAGTTGGCAACACTATGTAGGCAGTATGCGTATTGTGTGATATCCATTTTAAATCATTTTATCGGGTAGATTCGTCATCACTGATGAGAATTTCACTTTTACAACCTGAAAACAATGATCGATATGTTGAAGACGAAAGAAATTCATATTTCAGTGACAGATGACCAACTGCCATAAATGGTTATTCATAAGAAGGGGATATCTCTTATGACAATGTTATGGCAAAATAACAGACTTGACTTATTTGATTTTCTGAAATTTTATGCTCAATTCCGAACTCGTCTTATACTCACGGTTGACTTATATTCAAGAATATACAGTAATATTTCAAGAAAGAAATAGTTGTACTAATCTATCTGCCATAGTTGTACCAAAATACTCTCCTTGGTGGCACCATTGCTAGATTCTTCAGAGAAAAAAAAACATTGCTGGAAAATCTTTCATTACAAACCTAGGTTACCTGATTTGGCCAGAAGGGAGATAATCCAAGCTTTATCTCAGAGACTTAACCGACACAAGCATTGGAATTTGGAAAGTGTGAGTGAATCTGGTGGCAGAGGTTCTATACCAGCCCCTCGAAGCTGGTACTGAATCTTTTGCCTCTAGAGGCCCTGTTGGCTGGGGCCTAGAATATGCCGACTGCATCCCCTGCAGAGGGGTAAGACCCCCCACCCCAAACTGGGGCCATCTGTTCTTTCACCAAAGTCGCAAGACTCTAGTTAAAAAAAACAAGAACCTTTCACCAAAGTTGCAAGACTAGTTAAAAAAACAAGAACCTTTCACCAAAGTCGCAACACTCTATTAAAAAAGAACTAACCTTTCACCACAGTCGCAAGACTCTAGTTAAAAAAACCAGAACCTTTCACCACAGTCGCAAGACCAGAACCTTTCACCAAAGTTGCAAGACTCTATTAAAAAGGAAAAAGAACTCAGACTTTCGGAATTTTAAACTGATTTCAGCATTAAATGACCCATCCAGAGTTGATATGCTGCTAAACAAATCAATCAATCATTCAGATGTACAGAGTCAAGCATTAGAAGGAATCTCTTTTAATGATGAAAAGGATCAGTTAATCTTATTAATATTTTTAACAGAAAAATAAGAAACCAACTGAAACGTCCAGTTTTTAATCAATTGGCCTCCAGACTCATTCGATTTCCAAATTCCAATGCCTGTGTTGGGTAAGTCTCTCAGATAAAGCTTGGATTATCTCCCTTCCTGGCCAAATCTGGCAACCCTATTATAAACAACCACTAATATCATTTCACTTGTTCACCATTGTACAATAAATTCATCTTCACATTCATTTTTTGTTCTGGTTTTTTCTTTTCATGTCTCGTTGCAAAGAGGCAAGTGTTTCAAGCATGGGACAGAGACAGGCCTGGTCCGTCCATAAGGTGAACCTACGTGTTTGCCTAGTGCGCAAAGGTCTGAACTGAAAAAGAAAATCCTACAAAATCTAAGTCTCACCTAGTTTGCATGAAACCCTTACACACATTTTAAATCTCGCCTAGGGCACATGAAACTTTGAGTAGCCTGCCATAATAGACATATAAAGTAATATTCTGTCCGTCCTACGAAAATACGGCTTTGAAGTATTTTGGTTACTTCTCTTCAGTGTTACCAATTTAGATATCTCATATCTAATTTTAGATAAAAGATTGGATCAAGTTTACATCAGGCACCCTGAAAATTGTCCAATCGAAAAGGGACACACTTTTCCTTGACACCGAGTGTTCGAAGTTAATTACATTCGATAAAATATAAGTTTGGGGTTGTTTTTTTTTTAACCTAACAAATTTTTGAGGTTACTAAGATACTTTCACCCAGAAAAATAAAAGTATTTTTTGTGTTTTCAATCCAACCATCCTTTTTTATTTTTTATTATGCTAAGGTGACAGTTACTGATTGGCTGTAAAATTTAAACTCTAATAATCGCTATAAAAGCCAAAACCTAGTTTTACGAAGAATAATTGGATTGAAAGCACAAAAAATACTTAGTAAAGTATCTTAGTAACTCCGAAAATGTGTTAGTTTTTTTAATTTTAAGTGAAAACACTAAGCAGCCTTGTGAGTTTTTTCAATGTGGACTTTTGAGAATACTACCGGGATCTACTGTAAGATCGCCCATGCAATAGATCGCCCATGGGCGGTTATTTTAGGTGGGCGTTTATTTGGGGGTCAAGTCTTTGTAGATGATAATTTGAAAGCATCTATGTTGTAGTGCACGTTATTATAAAAAACTGGACAACTTGAATATGCATATAATAATTAAGACATCAAGTCCGAAATATCTGTCAATTCGTAGTATAAACAAAAATTTGCTTCAAAGAAATTAATTCGCTCGATACTTCTTCATTATTGCTGAATGTTATATTATTTATTTATTACAAAAATAAAATTATTTTTTGTGTTTACAGGTACTAAATACAGTCTATATAATATATCATTCTATATATTATTTCATTCTAATAAATAAATACATTTATGCTAAAAAGTATATATTTTTATAATCTTTTATTTATTATATATGAAATTCAAAGAATGGATAATTTTATATCCAACAGAATATGATAATTATAAAGACATTTTCTAATTGGGAACCTATATTTGCTCGGCACAGGTGTGTGTGCGATTGCGAAATAAGCAGCCTAAATCGTGTAAATAAATAAAGAAATGAGGGCTGTGTGGGCATTGTCACTGCGTCCACCTTTGATAAGGCTGCTTCCAAGGTGGGCGCAGGTTCAATCTCTGCATGGTGCCCGTTTGTTTATTCATTTACACGATGTAGACTGCTCGTTTCGCAATCGCTCACAACGGTGCCAAGCAAATATAGATTCCCAATTAGAAAATGTCTTTATAATTATATATACATTACAATAGTTGCAGTAATTATATTCAGTAGGAATAGAAGTTAGAGTGGCGTTTGACCCTGCAGCAGCCAGGCTGGGTTTTTTTGTTTTTTTTTAATCCTCCAAGAATTACAATCAGGAATGTCAGAATGATTTTTCTTTTCGTTTTTGCTAGAAGACTTCATAGTCTTCCAGCAAAAAAATCAAAAAAAATCATTAGGCCTTCTCTAATCCCCTCCATCCAATCTTCTACTTGTATAAGATAGTCATTTAAATTCATCGATGAGGAGAGCTTCCTACTGCTGTACACGTCTCTATCTGGAGTTTGCTTCCTGCATATGGTCTCCTAACCTGAAGTACAACACAGATGCCATAGAAAGAGTTCAGAGGAGAGCCACCAAGATCATTCCGAGATTGGGAAATATATCCTACACTGAAAGATTAAAACAACTTAATCTAGAAACCCTTGAATACAGAAGAAAACTGACCTACTAAAGGTCTATAGAATGCGGAACGACATACATAGAGTGGATACTGACGTTCATTGCTGAAAATGCCCTGATAAGAAAATGCTGACTTCATCTATCTGCAATAAAACCAGAGGACACAGCCACAAACTACAAATTCAGACCTCCACTGGTGTTAGGAAAACTTTCCTCTCTGCAACAGTGGCAAATGCATGGAATAGCCTAAGTGAAAAGACAGTCACATCCGAGAATATCAATATTTAAAAAAATAATCTTTATTCTGATATCGGACATACCAAATTTAACTTATTAGTTTAAACCCAGCACAATTACACTGAAGCTGGCTTAATGACGCAATTAACTGCTGTCAAAAAAGCCTATTTCAAGTATATATTCGAGTATATATATTGTACTCAAGTTGTCATGGAGATGGTTGTTGATTTATTTCATCCGCCTGTTTTCTTTTAATTTCCCCTTTAATTACTTGAACAATTTATTATAATCCACTTCCAGCTTGCCAGGCCCGTCGAAGCTTCAGCAGAGGCCCATTAACCATACATTTTGGGAACATGTTACCTACATTGTCTGTTTCCAGCTTCTCATGATGCTGAGCAAGGGGTTTGGACTTGCTCTGGTTTGAATTCAGTGTCTCCCCTCTCCTAGACTGGTTGCCAACCAAGTCTGAATGACCCAGTCTGCCCTGCTATTTACCCATTAGCTGGAGAGAGGAGAGATGGATCCTGAGTTGTCCTTCTCCTAGACTGGTTGCCAACCAAGGCTAAAGGATCCAGTCTGCCCTGCTATTTACCCATAGCCGGAAAGAGAAGAGATGGATCCAGAGTTGTCCTTCTCCTAGACTGGTTGCCAACTAAGGCTAAAGGATCCAGTCTGCCCTGCTATTTACCCATAGCTGGGATTCAAGCCTTTCCCAAGGGCATTAGTGCAAAGCTGGAGAGTGAACTCTGTTCGCCGATTCCACTTTCCATGCTGCTAACTATTAGTTTACCTGCCCCTCAAATTTTTGTTGTTACCTCATCAATTTTTTTTCTCGGTACCGGTACAATACTGGGGTCCAATGATTAAGACAAAAAAGTTATTGCCCTTGAATTTTATTTTAAAAATTTTCGATGCCGGACATACACAAAAAGCATACCGTAAGAAATTTTTATCTTTTTAATCATAATTTTTAATTTGATTTCTTTTTTATTTTGAAATTTATTTAAACATTTTTTTTTCAATTTACAAAAACAAAAGTGTGATTTTTATTCATTGTCATCATGTGGCAATGTTTTAAATTTTAAAATTTAATCCACTCAACGTTTTAAATTTCTCTATTTACCTTTATCTTAATAGTTTAAGTGATCTTTAATGCATTTTAATTTTTTTGTTTTTTACTAATAAATTTATGAAGGTAAAAAGTAGTCCTAAAAATTTCAAATACTATTGTTATTTAATTGTTCTGTGTTAAAATAATTTACTTAGTTTTGTCTTCAAAACTGTCTTAAATAAATAGACTTAAATTTAGCACCAAATCAATTTTCACTAAATCCTACATCTAAATCTAAAAACAACCATATATCTATATCTAAATCTTCTTATGATTTTTTCTCTTCTAATATGTTCTTCATTGACAAGCTCTGTCTTGCTCTTTTGTAACCACTCTTTCCCACAATGTGAATTTGAAGAAAATTCGGACAAATATTTTCTAATTGAACAAATGAAAACTAAGGGTAATGCTCCTAGATCAGAATAATGCACGAGCATCACCTCATTTAAAAGGAAATTTATCTTTACTTGCGTGATCGAACATCACTGTTTTTGGTCAGTTCTCTTTTCTCAAGGGATTAATTTCGTGTATGTCTGGAAAAAATTCAAGGGAAAAATCTGTTTTGTCTTAATTGTTGGACCCCAGTGTTGTATCAGAACCTTTTTTTCTTCAATGACCTGAGGATGTCTAATCAAAGGCCTTGTAAGATTCTTTAAAGCCAAACAGGGTTTTTAAACTAATGAATTAACTACACACCGTTTGGGCAATCTGTATACACCTGAGCCTCTTTCAACTTTACCAGTTGTTTTACTTCCTAAGATGAAAAAAATGATTTGTTAAGATGTGGCGGGTCGAAGCGGAGTTGTCCCCCGTGATTAAGGGTTGGTTCCCTGATTCCCCACACGGTCTCGTGGCAACAACCAACCAGTGACCAGCTTTTAATCACGTGACGGGCGCGAGATTCGAATCAACCTCTTTTATCCTCAGCAGCCTCCCCGGCCAGATGTGCGTGACACGGCTGCTACTAATTTTATGATTTTGGCCCGTCCGGAGCGCGTGATATTCACGCGCTGCGGGTGGGGCAGAATGTAAAGAATACACAAACTGTGAGTAAGCAGATTCCCTTCTGCATACACACTTTTATCAGAACTGTAAACTCTTTCATACACAAAACAAATCCCCTTTTACATACACATTTTTAATATCACTGTGAACTATTTCATACACAAAACAAATATACCCGAACAAAGGACTCTTACATATTTACACACACATACTCAGACAATGGACTCATAAACACTAACTAAATTTCCACTCTTAAATAAATGAATAAAAATGTTCGTCTCTTTCAAGATTGTCTTTTGCTTTTCGTCCGTCTCTCGTTGTTAATTCCTCTTCCAGCCATTGATCGCTAACCAAATGGAGTCAATTTCACCCACCTTTTTACATACCAGTTATCGAGAAATATAGTGCATTCACGCCGGCGCGCCACAAAGAAAACAAAGTGGTTTACTTAAATACTATCTGTTAACTATTTATAAGTTAATAGTTGTGTCCCCATTCATGATTGGCTGTTTAGAGTATATCAAGGTAGATGGCTCATAAATGGCAGTGATTTACGTGTTGGGTTATTAACCAATCAGGACTGGCCTTGGGGTGCCACCATTGGTATAATAGCTTCCCACTTTGAGGGAAGCTAACTTGACTACTAGAAGCTGAAGGAGTGAAGTCCCAGTAAATTGCAGTGCTGATAATTTCAATTGGATATTTTGACACTATCGATATTCATTTCATAGTAAATGTGTTATTTTGTGAAAATAATAAAACAAATTGTGAAAAATTATAATTAAATATACGTTCTGTGAGTGCAAAAAGTACCCGACCATTTTCAAAAAGTGTATTTTAACATCCTTATACATCTTCAAAATTGACAGAATTTGGACCAAAGATTAAAAAATACAGCTAACTGTAAATTATTTATGTGTAATTTATTTAAATAGAATCTCTCAATTCTTGCGTTACTTTATGGGAAGCTAGTGATGTTTCTTTTAAATAGTTATTTCCCTTTTAAATGTTGCGTTATTTTACGAACACCATGTGTATATATGTACAGTGCGCCACAAAACTTTAAACTCAAGTTCAAATGGTTGTATAGATTACTGGTCTCTACCTCAATTTTAACTCCAATCACCCTTACTCTGTAAAAAGGGGACCCATTAACTGCTTAAAAGAACAAGAATGGTCACACATCAAAGACGCTCTTGAAAGAAATGGATACCCACCCCATTCTATGACCAGGAAAGGAACAGCCGTCTCCACTGCTGCTGCTACGAACGTTCTCTCACCCAAAGCTCCCCCACCCATGATTCTATTACCCTACCAAAGAGGGATTGGTGAACGCCTTCAAAAGGTTTGTACACAATTCGACATTAAAGTTATTTTCAAACGTTCACACACACTCCGATGTCTGCTAAGTAATGTTGCCCCTACTCGGGACCCCAAACTGGTGAACAACTATGTTTACGTCATCCCTTGTAAATGTGGTATAGTCTATACTGGAGAAACGGGCCGCCCCCTCAAGGTCAGACTTGATGAACACAAGAAGGCCACAATCAGGGGCGAGATAGATAAATCTGCTATGGCTGATCACATCTGGAGAGAGAACGGCGAGCATCTTCCTCTTTGGGAGGAAGTCCAGATTATTGACAGAGAACGATGTTGGACAAGACAAGTGCGGATTTCAACCCGGTGTGGCTTCCACTTCTCAACAAATCTAAACCCGAGAAGACAGAGACACATAAACACCCGGGTCATGCGCTATAAGGGCTACCCCGCCTTTAAACATAACATCTGTTTAACTCATCACACTCGGATTTTACACTTGAAGAAGGCCGAAGAATGGATCGGCCGTAACGTCGTGTTTACAACACAAATAACAAGAAGGAGCTCAATCGTCCGAAGAACCATTTGAAAATTAATTATTATTTGGAATAATCAATCTCCATTTTATATTTTGGGGGCTGGTCATTTAAAAAGCACTGTCAAATAGTAAAAAGTTGAGTAGTATTCATGAATTTATCAGTTTTAACGGAATTTTAATCATTAAAATGTGCATTACAACTAAACTTTAAACTCGTTGACAATTGATGTGATATAAATTCAAAATTCAATTTATCGGTTACTATTGCTAAAAACGGAGTCAAGACAACACAGTATGGAGAGGAGACCGAAGCTGCCCAATTTCGAACGTGGTAAGATCTTTGAACTTCGGAATCAGAGACTATCACAACGTGCAATAGCATAACAAGTTTCATCGATTTCAGACAATTGTGAAAAATTATTTGTGTGATCCAGATAATTATGGAGCCAAGAACAAAGGTGGTAGACCCATACCTGTCAAGTTTCAACGTTGAAAATGAGTGAGAATCGTACTCGCCCGGAAATGGGGGTGGGGCACGCCCCAACTTAAAACAATTTTATTACAGAAGATATTTTTACTTTTTCCTATGCAGTCTGCTGTAGTCCCATGTGGCAGAGTTTGCTTTTTTAAAAAGCTCGCTGGTGGGTTTGAATTTCACAGCATCGACATCTGCCAATTTTACCGTTAGTATGGAGGATAATGTTCCTTTCATTGACAAGCTGGAGCGAAATGGTGTCTTCTTTTTCCGCACCATACTAAACACTCTCTCTTCTCCAGCATTCGAATGGGGTAATACCAACACAAGTTTGGCAACTTTGAATAGTCTCTTGAACATCTGAAGCTTCCATTGTAGATATATAACCCCGTATCACATCCATTCGATGGTACTTTTTACATTCCTCACCATCATCAAACCAGTACCGCGGTAGCACTTCCGGGCACGTTTAATTGGTTATAATCACTA
>VCCN01005627.1:14462-26260 GCA_006491835.1 Architeuthis dux | reverse complement strand
TTTAGAATTTTAATATTTATAACGTCTAGAACACTGAAATAGCAAAAATACTTTGATGTTCACGTTCTAACAATATTTTTCATTTTCATAATTTATAATAATATAATAATAGTATGTCTCTGGTCACACAAGCTAATAAAGTACTTCTGGTTATTTGAACCGTATTCCAGTTCATTCTGTCGTTCACGGAAGTTTCACTCTCGAAGTTATTCGCCTTGCACCTCTAGGTGATTTGAAAAACTTTTTTAATTCAATTCACAAAAGAGTTCCATTTTAAAAAAGAATTTCTTCATTGAACATTTCCACTGTGTTTAGGAGCGGTATGAAGCGGCTCATAAATTTAAAAGTTATATAGAAAGTCGACTTGTTAGGCATCCTAAACCAGCATCCACTATAAAGATACATGCAAAAGTACTCTGAAATGTGGTGGTGTCATAGACCAGTGGAGGAAAAATTAGATTATCATCAAGAATGAAGACAATTGATTCATCTCACTTGCGAAAACATGTATTAGAAAATACTTGATGAATAGCAGAGTGAAAGAGACAAAAAAAGGAGAAATAAGATTCAACAATAAAAAATCTCTTTATATGAATTTAAGAGTTATGAACAGAATGTCGGGTATCCTAAACTGCACTATAAAGACACAAGCAAAAATACTTTGATGTTCACGTTCTAACAGTTAGGATGTTGAAAATGGCCTAAACAGCCGTAACATGTACATCAAAAGACATACACCAATAGACGTTCATAAAAACGTTAATTTGAAAATTGTATTTTTGAAAAAAAATTTTGAAGTTTTAGAATTTTAATATTTATAACGTCAAGAACACTGAAAATAATTTTCAATATTTTTCATTTTCATAGTACGTAGTGTTAACTTTTTTTTACAAAAAATAAATAGATACGTAGTTTTAATTCGATCAAAAATTTATTTAATCAAAACAAGGATATAAAACAACTATTTTTTACGATCAAAGATTTATGTAAGCAAATTATTTTTCGCCAATTTGGCAATTTCACTGATTCGACATAACATATACGATACAAAAGTTGCAGTAATCATCTTCAGTCGGAATAGAAGTAGGAGTGGAGCTTGACCCTGCAGAAGCCAGGCTAGCTTATATTCCTGCACTCCACCCAAACTCACCATACTAAGTCACTTTAACTAGGCTATAAAATAAGAAAAACAATTTCCATGGAAATAACGGTAGAAAAGTGCCAAACTTGCAACATTACGACGATGTGACAATGATTAGAAACATTTTCCTTACCCATTAAGGGGAGTGTGTGTCAAGTTTCTACTATGAACGGTTAGGGCTGTGCGAAGTCCGGATATATAGATCGATATATGATAATCTAATGTTTGTTTTGAATATTTCCCTGCTTTAATGTCTACATTTGAGTTGCCTACCATCTCTGCTGCTTCCTTAATTATATTTGTCAGACTATTACTTTTTCCTCTATGTCACTGTCGGTAGTCCACAAGGCCTGGTATCTGTTCTCTATCGCTACTCTGAAGTTACTAATGTTCTCTATCTCTATCTTAGTAATGTTCAACGATAAAGTCCCCCAAAAGACCATAAAGATAGAAGATGAAATTCTAGAAGAGGTCGATGGATACATCTACCTAGGTCAGGTAATAAAGCTAGAGAAAGACCATGACAGCGAAATAAAACGACGCATAACGATAGGCTGGAAAGCATTTGGTATGAATAGAGACATTCTGACGAGCACCTTGCCAATGTGTCTAAAGCGTAAGGTATACAACGGCTGCATAATACCAGCCATGACCTATGGATGCGAAACATGGAAATTAACCAAACGAGCCGAAAACCAATTCAGAGTAGCACAGAGAGCCATGGAAAGAGCAATGCTAGGGATAACTCTAAGAGATAGAAAGGACTAGAGTGAAGGATATTATACAAATAATAAAGCTGCAAAAATGGAGATGGGCTGGTCACCTAGCAAGAAGAGATGATAATAGATGGAGGAAAAGACTAACCGATTGATGCCCAGGGGGCAGTACACATTTTTTTTTAACTTTCGTAAGCTGGCACGGCAAGGACTGTTTGAGTTTTAGTAAAAAGCGATTATTTTCTTCTTTTTTTTTTTTTTATTAAATCAAGTACTGTAAACCATTTTTATTTATTTCTGACTGCTATTTACTTATCTTATTTTTTAATAGTTTTTAAAAAATCAAAATGTGTAAAATCGTTTACAATAAACGAATAATAATACAATTTCTTTAATAAAGCCGAGTTGAATTGTAATAAAAAAAACAA
The DNA here is from genome assembly GCA_006491835.1 of Architeuthis dux. Lineage (NCBI taxonomy): Eukaryota > Metazoa > Mollusca > Cephalopoda > Oegopsida > Architeuthidae > Architeuthis > Architeuthis dux. The sequence continues at coordinate 23,975 of VCCN01005627.1, read as the reverse complement.
CTAAAAGTTAAGATGAAGGTAAATAGTAGTTACAAATTAACAAAAATGTTGTACAATACTTTGTCTAAATAAAAATTAATAATAAAATAATTGATCGCTTTTTTTTTTACTAAAACCAAAACAATAACACAGCCGACACGGCATTACTGATATTGTGATTAAACAAACTAAAAATTACAAAAACAGTAGCAGTCAAAAATTAATAAAAATGGTTTACAATACTTGATTTAATAAAAATAAACAAGATTAAAATGCACGACAGCTGATCGTGCAAAAAAGGCATGTTATCGCCTGCAGCTCCCATAATTTGAAATAGCAGTCAATTTACATAAACAAAAAACAGAATAAAATATATTAAAAATACAGGCTGTAAATATTTTTTCATCATTTCACTATATTTAATTATTCATCCTTGTTATAATATTTTTATATAAGTTTCAGTCGAACCAAGACATAGAAAGAATAAAAAATATACATTTAAAAAATTATACGATATCGGAATAAATCGATAACAATGATAAAACATATTTTTTTAAAATATTCTTTTTTTCACAGATCAAAAGCCTGAATGATAATTAATCGAATAAAACTAAAACATTTCCTGAAAGAAAATTATTTTACTTAATTTTCCCGTTTTTTTTTATCCCAACGTAAGAGTTCTGTTCCAGCAGTTCCTGGATATTATTCTAAAAAAGGTAAACATAATTAGTATCTCCAGGGATATATCTGTAAAATATGTAAAAGATCAACGAAAACATCATTATATAAAATAGATAAATCATCAAAATAATAAATGGTGGGGTAGGAATCATATGAAAAAAAAATTGTTCTTCTCCGAAATTTGGAATGGAAAATGATTTTTTTAAAAATTCGTCCCTTACTAAATAAGTATCGAACATTTTATTAAAATCGAATAATATGCTGATTTTTGCCAGATTTTTAAAAATGTCTCACGTGCCGATTTCTGGCTGAAATTTTCGTCCATTTTGTTCATACCAAATATAGTCGTTCCAGAGAAGAACTAAAGACGAATCCATTCAAATTGTTGGTTCTCACGGCCTATTCGTTATGTAACTGACACTTTTCGAGAAATCATTTCTTTATTTTCGCCATGACGTCTTTCCACCGACAGGAAACACTTCTCTTTAAAGTCGTTTACGTGACATTGTTTTAGTGAAATCCCTATCTGTTCTCCTGCATGGTGGCCGGGTGGGAGCAACATAAATTTCTGTTGCACCCACCAGGCAAAAGATATTAGTATACACCCACTGAAGTTGACGTCATAGATCCTAACAGCCAATCACAGTGAAGGAAATCTTCAGTATGCTTGATTAACGAGCGAACCTATTAAATTGGTTGGAGAAAAGGAGTGAGTGATACATGATCTACACTCAGAATTTTCTTGGCTCTAAATTTGTATCTTGTTCTTTTTATTGCAAATATAATCGGCTAATGTGACCGAAACTATTTTGTTATTTTTATTGCAAATATACTCGGTTAATGTGACCGAAAATATTTTGTTATTTTTATTGCAATAAAAAGAACAAAATATTTTGTTATTTTATTTGCAATAAAAAGAACAAAATATGTTCGGTCACATTAACCGAATATATTTTCGGTTAATGTGACCGAACATATTTTGTTCTTTTTATTGCAAATATAATCGGTTAACGTGACCGAAAGTATTTCGTTCTTTTTATTGGAAATATACTCGGTTAATGTGACCGAAGATTTTTTGTTATTTTTATTGCAAATATATTCGGTTAATGTGACCGAAAGTATTTTGTTCTTTTTATTCCAAATGTACTCGGTTAACATGACCGAAAGTATTACGTTCTTTTTAATGCAAAAATACTCGGTTTACGTGACCGAACATATTTTGTTCTTTTTATTGCAAATGTACTCGGTTAACATGACCGAAAGTATTTTGTTCTTTTTATTGCAAAAGTACTCGGTTAACGTGACCGAAAATATTTTGTTCTTTTTAATGCAAAAATACTCGGTTAACGTGACCGAAAGTATTTCGTTCTTTTTATTGCAAATATACTCGGTTAATGTGACCGAAGATTTTTTGTTATTTTTATTGCAAATATATTCGGTTAATGTGACCGAAAGTATTTTGTTCTTTTTATTGCAAATGTACTCGGTTAACATGACCGAAAGTATTTTGTTCTTTTTATTGCAAATGTACTCGGTTAACGTGACCGAAAATATTTTGTTCTTTTTAATGCAAATATCAGTTTTATCAACTAACTGCTGTTATCTGCATGGTAATCCTTTGCTTGAAATTCCTCCACGAAGCAGGGAAATCAAACCCAACATACAAGTGATATCATAGAGAGCTTTTAATTATGCATCATGGATATTCTCGTACAACGATTCAGCAGTTGCTATGTAGGAAATATGTCTAAAACAATATTTTCTAACTGTTCTGTTAAACATTATTTAATATTTGTATATTTACCCTTGGTTAACAAGTCGATAATTTACTACAGTTGATCTGAAGTCTGATCGTATACATTATTGATATCATCCAACTACAATTGAAAGAAATCTGTCCGTGTGTGTGTGTGTTTGCACTGCGATTACTAGACCATTGTAGGAAGGTGAAATTCGTCAGATATATTAGTCAACACACGAGGCAGTGCAGTGTCGAGTTTGAAGTTTTTAGGATCAGCGGTTCTCGAGAAATCTAATAAAAATAAATGGAAAATTACAGATTATAGTTATTTATCTAAAATTATAGATCTAAATATAGTCATCAAATATCTAAATTGGCAATAGATCTACATTTAGATATAAAATATCTAAATTGGCAATATATCTAAATCTAGATATAGAATATCTATATTGGCAATATATCTAAATCTAGATATAAAATATCTAAATTGGCAATAGATCTAAATTTAGATATAGAATATCTAAGTTGGCAATAGATCTAGATCTAGATATAAAATATCTAAATTGGCAAGAGATCTAAATTTAGATATAAAATATCTAAGTTGGCAATAGATCAACATTTAGATATAAAATATCTAAATTGGCAACACTGAAAAGAAGTAACCGAAATACTTCAAAGTCGTAGTTTCGTACGACGGACGGAAAATTATTTTACATAACTATTATAGAAGGCTGCTTCACACAACATAAAATCCGACCCCTTCCAAACATGTACCTGCCTTATTTCTTTCAAACTTTCCCCTTCGCTTTATTTGGTCCCACTGAGGATATTTCAATTGCGAGGTTATAATACATAAATACGTACTTGGCCTAAGCATTCTGGAATTCAATACAATTATAATCTGGAAAATTGACCAAAACACAGTTATTCAGGTTTTATTCGTAAAAATAATATTATATTTCGTCTTCCCGTCAGAGACGTGGTGGATAAGAAGTTTCTTCTTCATCATTATCATCATCCTTTTACGTCCGTCGTTGGACATAGACCATACCCAAGATTCTCCAGATCTCTCTATCGCGGGCGTTGCTGCACCAATTGACATTTTTGTACTTTTTTAGACATAATCAATTGGAAAATAGCACCTATTATCCAGGAATAAAAAAAACGTAAAAATATGTTGCACAGTTATCGTTAAGCAAGCAGCATGGATCAGAAATAAAGAATAAGCTTACGGCAAGATTTGAACTCGCATTCTCCTATTCTCCAGAGCCTTTCTGACCAGAACAGCACGTGAGAGGTTTGGCTAGAGGAGCTAACAAGATCACGTCATTCACATTTCATCGTAACCAGCCTTTTAACGTCCGTCATCACCGGTTTAACGTCCGTTATAGACAAGTGATTCCCAACAGGGAGAATACGGGGGATAAGGCTATTAGGTAAAAATGAAAGGCCAATCTAGAGATAGGGTTTTCTACACTTCTATTTATCAAGTCGAAGGCTCGAAATAAGCTCCAAGTTGAGAATGATTTAAGATGTGCTCACACACTAATAGACCCACAAATCGAAGAATTAGTAACAAAAAAAAACACAAGAACAGGGATCACATTGATTATATATACCTAAAAGAAATAGGAATAAAAGTCACAACTAAATAATCAAAACATTTTAGGGGTGGGGGCGACAAAATTATATTTGCCCTGGGCGCTGAGAACCCTTGCTACACCTCTGAGAGAGGCAGCACGTCGGGATTTGAGCGGTTTTGTATACAGTACTGTAAAAAAAAAAGAATTATAGAAACAGTACTTGAAACTTATTAGATAGAAAAAGTAAAGGGACTTTGATTAAATATAATAGGCTTAATGGCAGTCTATTTGTAAGTATGAGTCGTATGCGTAAGTCGAATGTTCTTAACCTAAGGACTTAATGTATACTGAACATAAGCCACTTACGGAAGTGCCTAGCATAACCAAGAGTCATAGTCTCTAAATGAAAAACTCAGCACTTAAAGCACAAGAACAATAGTTATGTTTTAATACGCCCATATACATTGGTTCCCAGCCAAGGGGGAATTCCACCCCAGGGGGGAATCTGGGTAGTCCAAGGAGGGAATAAGGCTATTGGGTAAAAATAAAAGTCCAGTCTAGAGATAGGGTTTTCTGCACTTCTATCTATCAAGTCAAAGGCTCGAAATAAGCTCCAAGTTGAGAATGATTTAAGATGTGTTCTCTCACTAATAGACTCACAAATCGAGAAACTAATAGCAAACGTCAAGAACAGATCACATTGGTGTGTATATCAGTTACGATAGCAGAATTCTTATTTTTCTTGGAATTTCAAATGATGTGTTCTAATTATTTTCGCTTGCTTTCTTTGAGTAACAAACACGCAGCAGCAGCTGTACAATTATAAAATTAAACTAATTCTTAATATGAAACTGAAAAGTTATTATTTGAAATTATTCTTTGTTGTAACCTAATAAATGGAATGGGGGGAATACTAGTAATCTTATTGACAAAAGTGGGTAATGACCCGAAAAGGTTGGGAACCACTGACATAGACCTTCCCCAAGATTCACCAGATCTCTCTATCATTGGCGTTTCGGCACCAATATCTCCTGAACCTGTCTAAATTGTCACGCCATCTTATTTTTGCCGGCAACAATTCCGCATATGATCTCTGGGGATCCACGTTGTGAGTCGGGATGTGAGTCGCGATGTCCAGCTGTTGTCTGTCATTCTTGCAACATGGCCTGCCCATTGCCATTTGGGTTTTCTAATGGATTTTATGATATTTCTGATTCCTGCTTTTTCTCTAATAAACTGTGCTATCTTGTGATCTCTCTATGTGATGTTAAGCACGACCCTCTCTTGTGCTCAATTGCATGGTTTCTTAGTTTGAGAGCCAGTCTTTTGGTTAGATTCCATGTTTCAACTCGAAAAGGTTGGGAGCAACTGCCCGAATAGATAGTTAGCCAGCCAACTCAAAAACTGAAGAAACCTATGTTGATGCTGACATATTTGAATGACGGTTTCTAAAAGGAGAAGTGGGTGAGAAAGGTGGATGAAGCAAGTCGGGATTTGAGCGTTGCAAGGTTTCTTAGTTTGAGAGCCAGTCTTTTGGTTAGATTCCATGTTTCAACTCCATAGGTGACTATCGGGAGGACGCATTGGTTGTAGACCCTTCTTTTCAAAACTAATGGGATCTTTTTGTTCTTGAAGGTTGAGCTTGCTCTACCGAAAGCTTGCCAACCTAGGGTGATTCCTCGTTTGATTTGTTCTTTTTTTGAAGATTTCATAGAGATTCTCTGACCAAGGTAATCGTAGTGTTCTCTTACTAAACACGTTTGTAATATTATCGTCTGGTTCATCTGCTCGGTTTTCCCGGACGTTGATTGGATGACCTTTTACATTCCCAATGTAAGGAAGACAATTGGAAGACAATTTGAGTTATTGAACAGGCCAAGTTAACCGGTGTTTTTAAAAAAAAATAATACAGTATGAAAAAAAGGCCAGTTCAGTGACTTATTTATTTGTTCCAGCGAATGAAGGGTCGGGTATGTCTAAAGAAAAACACATGTTTGTTTTTTTTGAAAATTCCTCCCCTAAATAGGTTTTAGTGGGGCGGTTCAGTCTGTGTCCAGCATCATTCACGCTTGTTTTTATTTTTTTGAAAATTCAGAGGTTTTTTTAGTGATCACTGCCTAACAAAAGCCGAGAGAAGTAACTTATTTATTGATTTCCCTTTTTTTAACCCATAAAAACCCACTATGGCACAAGTGTCACATACAATTTAATTGATCTGCACAGTCTCTTATATAATATTATATTGTATCCTTGATTTTAACTCATGAAGTGCACTGAACATCTCGATGCAGTCATGTGACTGTGTGTCAATTTGCCTACCCAGAATCCCACATAATGTTCCTTCAAGTAGAAATAGGTCTTATGGGTTGATTGATCACCCCCCAAAAGACATAGGTCACGCAGTTTCTATTGTGTGACTAACCTTCTTCTTAATTGAAACTAGAATGTCTTCCTCTTTCTCTTAACGGCCATTTTGTTGCTCTAACATGAAGCTAAACCTGCTTTTTCAAAAACAATAAAAAGCAGGGGTGTACCTGTGGTTAGTGTTACCCAGGGCGGTAACCCATGGTGTCGCCCCACCCCTTCCTGAACTTGCTCTCTTCCCAGGATATCTAGAATGTTGTACTACCTCAGAAGATACACAGAATTTACTTTTTGCTTAAAATCTGAGGGGAATTGTTTTTTTTAATGTACGCTCCTATCTAGTAACATTTCTTCCCATTTGGGTTTAAATGTTATAAGACGATTGCACTACATAAATTGTCCCACTAATATTAAATATGTTTAAAAAAAAAAAGGTTCTTAGTAGAGTATTGAAAGTTATAATCTTATATAGACAAGTTTTTTGCGTACCTCAAAAGATACAAAGACAGCATTTCTTTTTGGTACCTGTTTAATGAGAATTAAAACAGCACACGTAATGAAATCTGTATTTCCAATATCTTATAAAACAGTAACGTCTTTAGAAATGACAATCGGCAACAGGATCACTAATAACTATGGAAACATAATTGTTATACGTATTTGTATACATAATTGTTGTATACACAGGATAATGCATTTTTCATTCAAAATTGAAGCTCAAACGGGGGTGCGTATTATCTATGGAAATATAATTGTTATACGTATTTGTATACATAATTGTTGTATACTCACGATAATGAATTTTTCATTCAAAATTGTAGCTCAAACGGGGGTGCGTATTATCTATGGAAACATAATTGTTATACGTATTTGTATACATAATTGTTGTATACACAGGATAATGCATTTTTCAATCAAAATTGAAGCTCAAACGGGGGTGCGGATTATCTATGGAAACATAATTGTTATACGTATATGTATACATAATTGTTGTATACACAGGATAATGCATTTTTCATTCAAAATTGTGTCATTCCAGATAGGTCTTAATCACGAGTAGTACTTTGTTGCTCCTCCTCGGGCTTTTATAACGACCTGTATTCGTTGAGGCATGGACTTCACTAATGAAATATAATATACACCAAGCTGGTTCCAACTTTCTCTAATAGCGGTTGATAGATCAGCTTTGCAGGATGGAACCTTGTCATGAACTATTTTCCAAGAATGTCCACCATAAACTTTCAATCGGATTGATTTGCTGGCCATATCATTAATTTAATATGCCTTTCCTGAAGAAAAGCTTTAATACTCTTTGCTCCGTGGCAAGATGTATTATCATCCTGAAAAATGACTTCATCATCACCAAACCTATTTTCTATCGATGGAATGAGAAAAACGTCTAAAATTTCAATGTGCACCAGTGCATTTCCATCTCCCCATGTCCTTTACCTGACATGTAGCCCCATATCATAAATGAGTTGGGAGATGTGCTTGTTTTCTTCAGGCAGTCATCCTTATATGTTTCATTGGAATAGCACGAGACAAAAGTTGCAGCATCATCACCATGGCCAATGCTGATTCATGATTCATCACTGACTATCACCTTCATCCAATGATCCACACTCCATGATTGCTTCTCTTTACCTCATTGTAACCTTGATTTCTTCTGTTAAGGTGTTAGTGCTGGTTTTTGTTTGGCTTTTTTGTATGTTAATTCCATGTCATTCAGCCGATTTCTTACAGTTCTGTCACACATACTGACTCCTGTTTCTGCCCATTTGTTTTTCATTTGTTTTGTTGTGCATGTTCTATTTCCAAGACATATTGCTTTTAGTTTTCTATCCTGATGCCTTGACGTCTTCTGTGGTCTACCTCTATGTTTTCCTTCATGACCATCCCATTTTGTTTATTCTTGCACAAAACTTTAGACACAGCTGACTGGGAACTACCAACATCTTTTGCCACACTGCTGGGTTTCCTTCTCGAAGGAGTTTTATAATCCTTTCCATTATTTCAATTGAGAGCTCTCTTGTTGAAGCCATGTTTCCTTTCAATTAGCCCAGACCAACAATAAGTCCAACAGCTCTTTAAGATCTGCAAGTACTCTCTTTTAACCGTAGACTAATTTTCATATTTATAGTTGGGCTGGTATTTGTTTTAGAACTTCAAATTACAAGGTGAATCCATAATCCTTTCCTCAGCATTGATTAATTCCATATTTTGTTCCTCTACTTGATCTGGAAAATAAATGCCAATAATCGAAATATTTTAATCTAATTTGTTTGAAGTATATTTCAAGAAGCTGGAATGTTGAGCTATTAAACAAAAGTTGTTTTGTGTCATATCTGTGATTTGTTTATTTGCTGCAAAGTAAGATCGCTGGGTAAACACCCTCGAAGTGTACTTATTCCATGATCTTGGCCAGGAGTAGTATTCATTACATGAATGTTTCATTTCAACGATACAGATGACACAATAAAAAGGAATGGATGCTCAAATGATCCTAGCGCATGATGCAACCATTTCAACTGCTAAATACTGTTGTCACTGAGTACAATTTTGCCACGTGACTAATATTGTAGCATACGTGATCGTAAATCCTACCCTCTTGTCCTTGGGGTGGCGTCCTTTATGAAACACTCTGTATTTGCAAGATTACTTATAGTAAGAAATATGGCGCTTGTTACCTTTATTGGACCCAAGAGTGACTAGTTCCAAAGGGCCAGTTCTTTCTGTTACACCGGGTGACGTCGATTGTTTTAACTAAATTAAAACTACGTATTTATTTATTTTGTCTAAAAGAAACGGCTCAATTTAAGGTAGGTGGTCCCGATTGTAAATTGTAAAGTTCCACACACTCGCTCACTCGATTTTAAAAACGGCGTTTTTAACAGTGAGCGAAATGAAACATGTTGATATGTGCTGCCTTTTGATTTTTCTCTGTCTCCAACAACGACTGAATGCATTAGTTAGACAAGTGCGGAGTTCAACCCGATGTGGCTTCCGCTACTCAACAAACTCAAACCCGACAAGTCAAGGATAAAGAAACATCCGAATTCCACGTTATAAGGGTTACTTCCTTTGAAATTAAAAACTCCTGTTTACCCCATCATATTCGGATATTACTCCTGAGGAAGGCCGCAGAATGAAAGGGGTTCAATCGTC
>VCCN01005601.1:46503-56542 GCA_006491835.1 Architeuthis dux | reverse complement strand
TTTGAGTGTTATTTCCAATTGTTTTTATACATCTAGTTTTGTAGCAGAGTGAAGGGGTGTAACAGATCAAGCCTTCGTTGCATGGTAGTATAGAAAGAAAAAGTGTCACAGAAAAACTGTTTTATTGAGTCACCAGGTTATTGGGTATTGGCTCAACTGAGGAAAGGGGATGTCTTTGGGATTTTGGAGGGACATCAGTTAGAAGAACGGACAGAACAGATCTGGCGTTGGGACGACTAGGATCAGTAGGAGTTGACAACGGTACGATGAAGACGGATGACTGAAGATGGGAGGGCTAGATGTGGGAAATAGTAATTCGCTTTGTTCTTCACATTTTATCGGGCAGTTTCTAAAAACTGCAAATAAATCGAATTACTAAAACACCTATTTTTTTTTACATTGCCTCTTTCTCTTTCAAGATGACCAACCTTCCCATTTTCAGCAATAAACCGAAGAACCAACGACTGCAGTCTCACCAAGTTTCCACAACTGTATCTTGTCCGTGGTCACACGGTTGCATCATGGTACAGTTTCAACAAACTAGATGTATAAAAACAATTGGAAATCACACTATTGTCGATTTTGTATTTTTGACTGAATAGCCAAAACTAAATGAAAATACTAAAAATACTACAATTTTCAATGCGATGTAACCAATTCTCCTCAAATATCAAGTGTTTGTTTTCCCCCCTGTTATTCTACATGAAATGTTGCAACTTATTATGCAGAATGAGCTAATGGTATATTTAATTTAGGGTCCAACTCTAATTTGACTGGACTAAGTAGTTATAGCAAACATAACTACATTATAATTTAACTTTTATTCAATTTTAACAATTATTTATATATGTTAATCTCCTTCTCTCTTGCAAAGCAGGTTCCAAGGATCAGCTGAGCAGTGATCTTTCGTTTACAGAGAATTCATCTCCTAGCAACAAGCAAATATTCAGTTCCTTAGGTTTATTAGTGATCCAGTTACCGATTGTCATTTTTAAAGAAGTTACTGTTTCATAAGATATTGGAAATACAGATTTTATCACGTGTGCTGTTTTAATTCTCATTAAACAGGTATCAAAAAGTGCTATCTTTTGAGGTACGCAAATAATTTGTCTATATAAGATTATAATTTTCAATACTATACTCTGTACTAACGAAGAAACTTTTTATTTTTAACATATTTAGTGTTAGTGAGACAATTTACGCAGTGCAATGAAAAGCAACATAAAATTAGGGATCTAGGAATAATAGTTTTGAAATTATGGATGAATATGTCCGTGTATCTTTTGATGTATATATTGAGAAAAAAAGGAAAAAGGACGTACATTAAAAATATCCCCTCAGATTTTATGCGTATCTTCTGAGGTACGTATACCTGTAGTACAAAAAGATCACCAACATTCTAGATAAGAAAGTAAGGTCGACACCATGAGTTATTAGAAATATTATTATGTCTACCTTTCCACCAATTTTCTTCCTACCCAAAATAAATTAAAGGGGTTACAATTGAGCACTTTGCCATTGATTAAAATCCAACCAATGAGAAGCCCCCTAAAAAAAGGCCGCGCAGTTCGAATGCCTTTCCCACTGTCTTTCTGATTCAGCAGCCTTGCTGCGAAGACCTTCTTCAAAGACCTTCTTCAAAAGTGGTTAGCCCCTTTTTGGGCTAGCAGTAACTTTTCAATCTACAAACTCTCCTTTTGATCCAGAAACCAAAGCCTCGCAACCAGATCCTATCACCACCGCATAATAAAGGATGGAACAGACCCACAATGCAGGATCTGTAGAAAGTACAAGAAAATGGTCGAGCACATCGTCTCAGGCTGTCCGGAACTGGCAAAGACCGAGTACATCCACAGGCACAACAAGGCAGCGGCATACCCACACTGGAAATACAGAATCAAAACACCTGAAAGATGGTATGAGCACCAACCTAACACTGTCACTGAGAACGACGAAGTCACCATCCAAACTGACAGAGAAATAAGAGCAAATAGACCTGACATCGTTATCAAGGACAGAAAAGAAAAGAGGTGCATGCTCATCGACATAGCAATACCATCTGACAGAAACAGTTCCGTGAAAGTGACTGAGAAAATGTCCAAATACCAGGACCTGGAAATCGAGATCAACAGGATGTGGGACATGAAAACCACCATAACACCAATGGTCATCGGAGCTCTAGGACTCGCGAAGAATAGAACGGAAATGTTCACCAACCGTATCCCACATAGTCCAAAAGATCGCCCTACTCGGAACAGCCCACATACTACGGAAAGTGCTGTCGATTAGATGAAGACTCCCCTATAGCGCCCCAGGACTAAAAAAAAAACAAAAAAAAACAAACAAAAAAAACAAAAAAAAACAACAACAACAACAACAACAACAACTCGTGCAGGATCCACGAGGCTAACCCGTGCAGGATCCACAAGTATAACGGCCTTTTTATAAGCACTTGGTTACAACAACAGTTATTTCTCTAACGTTCTGATGGACGATATTTGTTTATATATATTGAATATATTATAATCATATAATCGTTACTAATATTTATTATTTATTGAGAGCTACTGGAGAAATGACACCGGATATGAAGAAAACTTGTAAAAAATGCAACAAACTGGCTGTAAGGAGAGAGGACTCATATGCGATGGCTGTGATAAGTGGCTGCATGTCGAATGCGAATGCGTTTCAGAAAGGATATGGAATACACAAGGATGACAAGGATATTGCATGGGACTGTCAGGAGTGTAAATAATTAGTTAAAGATGCAGCAAAGAAGACGGAGAGTGTAAACGACCTAGAGCAGAAAAACAAAAGGTGCTTGAAGAGATCAAAATGCGTTGAAAAAAGAAATAAACGAGATCATGAAAGAGCTCCAAAGCGAAAAAGAAAGCGGAATATGTTTACTACGCTCGAAGAGGGGACAGAAATGTATGATGAGGCTGTTCCTTTTGATGCGCCATACCTAGATTTCAAAAAAGCCTTCGACTCAGTTCCTCATTGTAGACTGATTTACAAACTGCAAAGATGTCGCGTAGCTGGCAAACTAACTTGTTGGATGGAAAACTTCCTGTGGGGTAGGGAATAGAGAGTCTGTGTGAATGGTTCTAAATCTGTGTAAGTAGTAGTGTGCCACAGGGGTCAGTGCTTGGACCAGTACTATTTTAAATATGAGATACCGGATACAATATCTATAAAATATAAAATCTTTGCAGATGATACTAAATTGTACCACCCAGTCTTGTCGCCGGTTGACCTAGTAAGAGTACAGGAGGACCTAGATAAATGTATGCTACGGTCAAGAGAATGGTTATTAGCTTTTAATGAATATAAATGTAAGGTGTTACACGTAGGAAATAGAAATACGTGTTACGATTACTGTATGAACGGACATATATTGGATATTGTAAATATCATAGTAACTGATAAACTATCATTCTCAAAATATATTGCCAGTACTGCTGCTAAGGCGAAGAGGGTGCTAGGACTAATTAAGCATACCTTTTCATATATAGACAAGGACTCGTTCCTTATACTATTATAAGAATTATGTCCTCCCACACCCCATGTACTTGTGCACAGGTCTGGTAACCGTACTTGGAGAGAGATAACAAATCTTTCAGAAAAAGTCCAGAGATGAGCAACTAAGTTAGTACCGGAATTAAAATGTATGAGTTATGAGAATAGGCTAGTTATGAGGATAGGTGTTTGGGTTAACATCTTTAGAAAATAGGAGGGATCGGGTAAACTTAATAGAAATGTTTGAGATTTTGCGTAGTTTAGAAGTAGTAAACCCTGATGTATCTTTTACTGGAAGGGTGTACAAGGGACTGAAAGGCCACGCATATACGGCAGAAACAAATAGAAGTAGATTGAATTCTTTTTTAGCAATACAGTAGTGGGACTTTGTAATAGACTACCGGAATATGTAGTGCTATCAACAGATGTAAATGATTTAAAGAAGAACTATGATGCTTTAATAAACATCATAGTTCTTCTTTAAATCCACCGCAAAGTTTTAAGGCCCTAGATATTGTGAAAATATGATTGTTATGATGTATACTTTTTTTCACACTAAAATAAAATGTTAAAATGCCCCCCCCCCAAAAAAAAAGAAAATATTTTAACAAAATAGGCTCAAAAGAATTGAGCCAACGAAATAGAAAAAGGCCAAATAATTCAAATTAGAACCAGCAGCATAAATATTTTTGAAGGTTCATGTGCAGTCTTTCTATTACCAGAGTGTCTATTCCCAGTTTGTCTACACCCAGAATGTCTACAACCTTCATGCTTATCATAGTCTGTCTAAACTATTATAATAAGTGCTAAATCTGATTTTGTCAACGATTGTGTGTAAACAGGGATACCCGGCGTTGCCCGGAGGAAGCATAACCTCAAATTAGACAACACAGTGAAAAATATTAATCTAATTCCCTCTTACCCAACACAACAAATGAAAAAAAAACCCATTATTTACACAGAGAGGTAAATGTAAACCTCCAATATTATCATCTCACTGACTACTGTCCCTACATGACTTACGTACACACGTTTTGCCCCATAGACTTACAACCTCTTACCGACAAATTGACATATTGCTAATTCCCGACCTAACACCAGGCCATAACTTTAATTGTAGCTAGGAAACTTATATACGATCATTTATCCTCATGGAGTCAGATAAATAATTTCTCTCCTCAACAAATATATACACTTCCCCGCTACAACACCATGGAAATTGCAGAATTAATAAAATAATTTTAAAAGAAACACTCAGGGAAATTATTTTTTAATTCTTATATTGTTAAAGCACTGTTATTATATAAAAATAATTTTCATAACAGAAATTTTCGAAGATTTTCGAATGCCATATTTATACCATTTTAATATTTTTGTTTACAAAAAACGCTGAAAAATCTCCGCTTTTATAGATTTTTCGCAGAGAAAGATTATATCAGGTTTTTCTCCAATCTGTCTTCTCAATAATAATACAAATGTTTTGACGATAAAATAATCTGTTATACATGTTTGACGCTTTTTTTATTATCTCGGATGAACGATTTCTTTTTTTATAAGTTTATAAGTATAATGTTTATATAAATATATCTGTATAAATAAACATGCCGAGGAAGATCCCAGCAATCCCTGTTCCACTTCCGGTCCCAAAAGCGCGAGCCGGAAATGGGAGCAGGGAAGGGTCACTTTTACCAGGCTAATCAACCCTATCACACGTGTTATCTTGTTCTGTCTTCTTTTCTTAACACGCTTAAACAGATTACGAATCAAAACGCATTCTAATTTCACACAGCTACTACAAGAAGAACAACAAGAACACAACAATAAGTATGGCCAAAAGTTTTACCGAGAACTCGACACCCGTGATAAAAGGTGAATCAGATTTTTAGGAATATCTGACAGTTAAATACTTTCTGTTGTGGTAAAACTAAGAAAAACAAAGGAAATTCTCAGCTCTTGAAGGACACCTAAGTCCAGCTCACAAGAATAAATATAAACATTTAAATATTTTTAAAAAATGCAAAAAATTGTAAAAATGTAACCTTCGACCAGAAGGTTACATTTTTACGAAGTGTCGGCAGCAGGACGAGCGAAATACGTGTGTGTCTATTTTGCATGTGTGTGTGCGTGTGTGTGTATACATGTGTGTATACATGCCACAAACCCGGCTATCGTTAGCTATCTTAAGCTATTTTTTAGTCTAATCTAGCCATGTCTTGCCATTTAAATGGTCATAATGTTCTTAGTGCCTTTTGGCTTTTTTTGACGGTTTTTCGAGGTTGATTTAGCGCGGAAAAAAATTTTGAATTGGCAACACTGCCTGGAATAATAACATTAAAACCTTGTCTTTATAACCGAAAGCAAGTAAGCACATTATTAAACGAATAATATCGTTGCCATTCAAAGCAAATATCTTAATTTAAATGAGTAATATTCTTAATCATATAAGTATTATTTGAATAATTTATTTAGTTCATTTTAGTTAAATAATTTTTAAATGGAATAAGTAACATTTTAGTTCAGGAAAAGAGATTTATTTTTGGAGTCAGATACTAAGCTTTTCAAGGGCAATTTCTAATGACTTTGTTGTATAATTATACTTTTAATTAAAAATTATACTTTTTAGAGACTATCTTTTGGAGCCACGTCAAAGCAAAAATTAACAACTTAAAAAAATATCACTCTTTACATTATAAAAGTATTTACTAAAGAACCAGAACACCAAAATGTTCTCACGGTCAGAAAAAGCATATATTTCTACAACGGGCGTCCAAGATAAGTCGAAAATGATGACGGCTGACAAAGCCAGCATAGTTTAGTGATAGATAAGTTATTTCGTGAGAAGCGGAAAGGAGGCCGGCTTATCACGGAGCACAAGTGTATTATAGATGAAATATAATTAGCGGAAGTGGAGACGAAGAGAGCCAAAGCGACAAACAGGCATAAATAGGCCCGGTCATTTTCAAGAGAAGTTAGTGAGAGTCGGGATTTGGAGGAAGTCAGAAGTCCCAAAATAAGTTTCCCTCAGCCACAAAGAAACCGCCGAATTAGAAAATTATCGCTATGTCCGAAAAGTGACACACGACAAGTTCGTCACAGGCCACTTGTTATACGGGCCTACACAAATACGGGCGAATAATGTAACGACGACAAGGGTAACGCTGTGTTTTATTCAAATACTGACTGACGGTACATATGCAAACCGGGTGCCTGGTGCCTGGTGCCTGGTGACTCAGGGTATTCAGCTTGAATACACATTGAGAACTGCATCTGCCAGGGTCCTAACAAGAGCTTATCATCTACCACCGGACGATTCGCGGCAGCAGCAGCAACAACAACAACAACGAACTAACAAGAAAACAACGACACGACAGGTAGGTGGATTTTGCATTTTTACTTCTTGCGATTTCTGCTAGATCTTTAAAAAGAAAATAGAAAACTTAAATAAATAAACAAACACAAATGGAATCTCAAGTTTTCAACTGGTTTCAAGAATGCCTGTCCAGTGAGATAAAAAAAAAACGCTGCGTGTTTAGTATCAAACACACTATGAGTTGATACTTTAAAAACAAATATTACACCGGCGGTTTCAGGATGTGGTTATTGTTATTATTAGAGAAATATTACACCGGCGGTTTCAGGACGTGGTTATTGTTATTATTAGAGAAATATTTTACATTAGCGCAGGCTAATGAACAGGAGAAATGCTAGGTAGCATTACTGACGACATTTTGTCGTCAGTAATGCTACCTAGCATTTCACCTGTTCATTAGAATAAGTGGAAGATTAGGGACCAACAGAACTCCGACAGTTCCCACGAACCTATGGAAGTGTGCCACGCTAGGAGATGACTACAAGTAAATGCAGTTAATCCCAATAGGGGAAGACAAAGTAGGGGTAGAGATAGGGGTAATCACGAAAGTTACAGGGGAAGAAAGAATATAAATTATCATAGAGGGGACACATAGAATGGGGTGGGAGAGACAATAATATAGAGGAATAAATGGGCCACCTTATGGCATTATATGTTGGAAATATGGGGGTGCAGGTCACATACGAAGGTACTGCACACAGCGAGCCCCGGAAAACGGCATGGGTCCGACACATAGAGAAACTTTAGGGCCTTAGTAGATACAAGAGCGGAAGTCTCGGTAATGAGTACACAGGTATATAGAACGCTACACTCGAGACCCGAACTGGTAGATAAAAACATAAAATTACAGACAGCTAATGGGTCGGCTTTAAGATTCGACTACAGGTTAGAGTAGGGAATTAGTCAACCCTTCACAACTTCACAAATTTAAATATTATTCTTGGTCGAGACTGGTTACGACAGAATGGGGTACGACCGTATTTCGATTTGGAGGCGCTAAGAATCAATAGTGAATATGTAGCTTTAGAAGTTAGGTTAAACAATAAAATTAAATTAAAACCACAGCGTGGCAAAGACTAGATTAAGGAACAGGTCGGGGAGACATTTGAGGTAGAATTATTAGGTTCAGGATATGTTAGCAAGTTATGTGATATATAAGTAGCTAGTGCAGTAGGCTCCCAATAATTATACTGAAAACCACACCAAGTCACTGACGAAGATTTAAAGAAGACATAAATCAGAAATTCGCTACCGAGGATAAGCATCTAGGTAGTATAGACACGGTAAAGATGCGAATCGACACGGAAGGGCACGAACCCATAAAGAAACACCGCTTAAGCAAAGGAAACTAGTCGACACAGCAATAGATGAGATGATGCAGGCAGGTGTCAGAGAGGTCCAGAAGCCCGTGGTGTTTTCCAATAGTATTAGTAGAAAAGAAAGATGGTAGTAAGAGATTTTGTGTGGACTTCAGGTCACTAAGCAAAATTAGTAGGAATAACGCCCACCCACTTCCAGTTATTGATGACATATTTGCGCCCTAGGCTCAGCGAAATACTTTTCAAAATTAGACTTAAAGTCAGGGTACTGACAAGTTGAATTGCACGAGGATGATAAAGAGAAAAGTGCATTCACTTGTTACCGGGGGCTATTCCACTTTAACCTTTTGGACTCGCTAACGAACCCGGTGTGTTCCAAGAACTGATGTCTATCGTATTACAAGGTCAGGATGATTTCGTCCTAGAATACTTAGACGACATTTTGGTGTTCTCAAAGATCATGTTGAACAGATAGGAAAAGTTTTAGGTAGTTTAAGGAAGCATAAATTGAAATTGAAACCAGCAAAGTGTGAGTTCTTTAAGACAGAGACTCAATATCTATGTTTTAGAATTAGCGATAAGGGCATACAGACAGACTATGATAAGGTTAGAGCCATACAGGCAGTAGCAACTCCAACTACAGCCAGACAGGTCAGGGGTTTCATAGGGATGTGTTCCTATTATCGGAGGTCCATCCCAGGTTTTTCTAGTTTAGCTGAGCCGTTAATTAATGTAACCATAAAGTATGCACGTTTCCATTTGGACGACGAGTGTCAGGTTGCTTTTGATCGCCTGAAAGAAATGCTTTCTGATATGGTTACTAGCATACCCGGACACAAATAAGGACTATAGGTTATATACTGATGCATCGGACTTTTGTATTGGCAGCAGGTTTATGATGAGGGTGAGAACAAGGAAATAGAAAAACCTATTTATTTTCTATCTCACAAGTAGAGTATATACGCAGACGAGGTGGTCAACTATAGAGAAGGAAGCGTATGCAAAAACTTAATCACTATCTGCATAATGCAACATCGATCATAAGCTTCTGCAATACTTACTAAATTCCGCCAATGCAGAATAAAAAAATCAGTTATGTGCTTTAAGCATAGTGGTATACATTCCCCCAATGCACAATAAAAAAAATCAGTTATGTGCTTTAGGCATAGTGGTATTGTAGAATAGAATATCTACAGGGTAAAGATAATGTGTGTGCTGACCTATTATCACACTCTATAGACGGACCGAGGGTAGACAACAGTAAAGATGTAGAGGTTTGATTAAAGTATATATATATCGTTAGAAAGGGAAATTTATCAGCTTCCCAACGGTGCATGTTGTATCTGTTGGGCTTAAAAAGTTACAGCCCAAAACGCTAAGCTAAGTATTCAGCATTTTACGAGAAAACTTCCACTGTCCAAATTCTATGGATCGTAGAATTAGTTTTTGATGGAGGTATATACATGTATATATCGTTCGAAAGGAATTTTTATTAGCTTGCCACCGGTGTATGTTACCAATTTGTATTTGTTGGGATTAAAAAGTCACAGTCCAAAACGTGAAGCTAAGTACTCAGCATTTTACGAAGAAAACTTCAAGTACTTCCTTCCATAGAATGTGGACTATAAAGTTAAAATTTCCCTGTAAAACGCTAAATACATAGCAGCACGTTTTGGGCTTTGGCTTTTTAAGCCTAACAGATACAAATTGGGAACATAGACTGCCGGAAAGCTGATAGAATTCTCTCTCTAACGTTATATATATGTATATATCCCCATCAGAAATAAACTCCACAATCCATAGATTTTCTCGTAAAATGCTGAATACTTAG
>VCCN01005588.1:4917574-4928177 GCA_006491835.1 Architeuthis dux | reverse complement strand
ATGTTTCACACATGTTGTTGAGCTCCCGGGCCAGGTTCTGGTATTTTCCTAGTTTTGCACTTTCATTCATATTCACGACTATTATTTTGCAAGTTCTTGATTGGATGGGGTGGTCGGTTTGGGTGTCGAAATTCCAGAATAATTTGTGGCTTCTGCTTTCCAGGACAGTCTCTGGTTCGTGCTGGTACCACTTGTCTACATGGTCGAATCCCAGTTGCACAGTTCCCAGTGTATAACAGTTGCTACCCTGTCGTGCCTGTTTTTGTACTCCTTCTGGGCTAGTTTACTGCATTCACTGATTATGTGGTTTACAGTCTCATCCCTTTCTCCATATAGGCAGTATTTGCTGTTTGCCTGGGTTTTGTCGATCTTCGCCTTGACATAGTTTGTCCTGATGCATTTGTTTTGGGCTGCAATGATGAGGGTTTCTGTTTCTTTCTTCAGGTTTACTTTGCGTAGCCATGTCCATGTTCGTTCGTCTGCGATATCTTCTATTTGTCTTTTGAATAGTTATAGTTGTTTCTGTTCCCATTTTCGATTCCTTGTCGCCTTCTTTTCTATTCCAGCGTTTGCTGCTTTGTTGTTTGTTGTACTGCTTCGAGCGCTTTGCATGATATATTCACTGCTTGCTTGTACGTACTTTTCTAATCCCCTTTTGGCCATTTGGACACGGTCTCCTATACTGGTGAGTCCTCTGCCACCTTCTTTCTTCTTCACATACAGTCTATCTATGCCATATATTGGGCGCAGGGCCTTGTGCATTGTCATAAGTTTCCTAGTTCGCCTGTCCATTGATTGGAGTTCATTCTTTGTCCATCCAAGAAGTGGCCCCGTGTATCTTACTACCGATACTGCCCACGTTTGCCACGCAGGTATTTATATCGGCCATGTTTGTTCAATGATATAATCTTTTGGTTGTCCGGTAAGTCGATTCATTCTGCCGCTGTAAGCCTTCCCTTGTGTATAAGCATTAGTGCGCATTCTTTCTATTCGGAATTCCATTCCAATGTCTTTGCTGTATTCCTTAACTTTATTGAACAGAGTTTCGAATTCTTCTCTGTTCTTTGCAAATTGTTTTAGGTCATCCATATACATGAGGTGGTTTACTTTTCCCTTTACATTAGTGGTAAGCATGTGATTGGTCTATAGGTGCTTGCCTGATTTCCTTTTTCGGTGTCATTTTGGATGAGTGTCGTCGTCCCTCTGGTCATCCATTGTGGGACCTCGCCTTCATCTAGGCAACTCTGAAGCTGGTGAATCAGTCTGTCATGTAATGTGGTGAATTCCTTAAACCAATATCCGTGGATCCCATCTGGTCCGATGCATTCCAGTTGGAAAGTGTTCTTTAGTGTATTTGGATTCTATGTCTTGTAGTTCTTTTTAATATTCTCTAACCATTCTGATGATTCGTTGTATCTCTTTTGACATCCCATATGTCGTTCCAGAATTTCTTTGCGTCTGTGCCGTCCGGTTTTATGTTCTGTCTTCTTTCTCCATTCAAGTCTTGGTAGAATTTTCTTTCGTTGTTTTGGAAGTTACGGTTCTGTGTGTATTGGGCAATCCTTTGTTTACATTTCTTTAGTCTTGATTCTTTGGCTAGTCTTCCACTGCAGTCGGTATCCCCTTTTTGTCTTATCTTGTATGTATCCCATAGTCTCGCTCGTTGGGAGATCTGTTTTTCTAATCTCCTTTCCCAGGCAGGTCTTTTTGTTCAGGGTGTCTTCTTGTGTCGTACAGCTTCATTTGCATTTTTGTACCAGTGTAGATAAGGTTGTTGAGCTCCGTGTGTTTTTAGTTTCAATATGTTGTAAAAGGCAGTTGCCATGTTCAGTTGAATCTTTTATCTTTTCCCAATCCTTTCCCCCAAGGGATGGCAGTGGCCTCTTTTCTTCTTGCATCGTTTCTTTCAGGGTTAGTATCAAGGGCTTTTCCTCTCCCGTTGCCCTTTTGCTAGGTTCTTGGGGACCGTTCCCAGGGCTCCGATCACTATTGGCACTACCGTCACCTTCATGTTCCATAACCTCTTCAGCTTCCTAGCCAGGTATAGATATTTATCTAATTTTTCACCCTCTTTTAGCTTCACCTAGTTGTCCGCTAGCACAGCGAAATCTACTCGTTGACATGTTCTTTTTTCTTTATTCTTTATTCACTACCATAAGATCTGGTTTTCTGGCCGGAATTGGGTGATCGTTTGAATCTCGAAGTCCCAAAGAATTTTATACGTTTCATTCTCTAGCATTGATTCTTGTCTGTGCATGTACCATTGGTTCGTGTGGTCGAAGTGCAATCGCTTGCACAGTTCCCAATGGATCACCCTCCCCACCCAGTCGTGCCTGTTCTTGTATTCTCACTGAGCTAGCTTGCTACACTCGCTTACTATATGGTTGATAGTCTCCTCTTAATCTCCACATACTCTACACTTGCTGTTCAAATCAAATCAAATCTACACTTGTTGTGTTTTGTCTATCTTAGGCTTTATATAGTTAGTTATTATGGCGTGGTTCTCGGCCGCCATTGGGAGCGATTCAGTTTCTCTTTTTAGGATTCCTTTGCGCAGCCATGTCCTTATTGTCTGCTCTGCGGGCTTTTTGGTATGCTTCCTGGAATTTGTTGATTCTTGTTTTTGCATTTACTGGCTCTCTAGTTCCCTTGTTAGTTCTATTTCTGCCTTGGTGTAATTAATATTTCCTTACACTAACTAGTATAATATGTTAGTCCCTTAGTTAGTCAATTTCTGATGCTAATAAGTCCCCCCTCGTTCCTTTTTACATACAGCCTGTCAACATCGTCTCTCAGGTGTAAGGCTTTATGCATTGTCATTAGTGTTCTTGCTCTGTGGTCCAGGTTTCTGAGTTCCTCCCTTGTCCAGTTTAAAAAGGGGCCGGAGTCTTTCAAGATGGACACTGTCCATGTACTTATTCCTTTGATTAGGTTTCTGCTGCATAGTTTGGTTTCTAGTAATCTTCTTGTTCTTCTAAGATATTCTTTGCCTATTTTCCCTTTATTTCATTTTGTTCGATGGTGTCTGCTTCCAAGATGCCTAAGTAGTTATAGCTTTCTTTTTCGTTGAACACTCTGATGGTTTCCTGGTTTGGTAATTCAATTTGTTCTGTTGTTTCTTTTCCCCCTTTTATGCATTACTAGCATTACGCATTTCTCAATGCCAAACTCCGCTCCTATGTCCTGACTGTAGATCCTGACTGTTTATATTAGAGTCTCTAGTTCCTTTTCATTCTTAGCGAAAATCTTGAGATTATTGATGTACATGAGGTGATTCAACTTTTCCTCCGAAGTTGTGAATGTGCATCCTCCGTTAGATTTTCGCAATAAATAGTTTAGTGGTATCATTCCTATGACGAAACGTAGTGGGGACGATGAGTCGCCTTGGGAGATACCTCTTTTTATCTTTACCTCGGCTAGGTGATTTCCTCCAGCGGTTAGTTCTTCCTTACAGTTCTCCATTGCTCTTAATATGAATTTCTCTACTTGTTTTGATATTTTTAGCATCCTCTGGCATTCTCTGATCCAGGGTTTTGAGATCATGTCGCAAGCCTTTTTGTAGTCTATCCATGCCATGGCCAGGTTCTTCTTCCTTGCTTTCACTTCTTTTAGTATTTTCTGGTCAATGAATAGGAGGTCACTAGACCCCCTGGTTCTCTTTCGACACCCTTTTTGTTCCTCGGGAAAGAGCCCTCGACTTTCTAACGAGTAGTATATTTCACCAGCTACCTGGGCATTTAAGATTTTCAACATCATGGGTAGGCATGTTATTGGTCTGTAGTTATTGGGAGTTTGTCATTTCTTGGGGGTATTTCTGGATCAGGGTAGTTCTTCCTTCCGTTATCCATCTATTTGCTTCTTTTAGACATTTGCTTATCTGTTGTGCTAGTGCATCGTGTATAGTCGTGAACCTTTTAAACCAGTAGTCGTGTATCCCATCGTGGCCTGGTGTTTTCCAGTTTGCAATTATCCTTAAGGTTTTCTTTAAAGTCTCTAGGCTGACCTCAATTTCCGGCACTTCTTCTATCATTTGTAGCTCGTTTTTCATGTTGATCAGCCGCTTTTTTGTTGTGTTCTTGTCTCCCATAGTTACTCCAGAAGAGTTGTTTCTGCAGCATTTGGTTGTTCTGTTTCTTCTCTCCTCTCTCCATTTACTTGTTGGTAAAACTTTCTCTCATTGATTTGAAATATTCTATCTTGCTTGTATTGGTGGACTCTTAGTCTATATCTCTTGAGTCTGCCTTCTTTTCTTTTAAGATCTTTTGGTTCAATTCCTCTAGTTTAGTTATATGTGTTTCTAGTAGTGATATTTCTTTGATTATTAATATTGTTATTATTATTCCCCAAGTGACAAAACAATTAATCAATCCGTCATTAATCAAGTAATCAAATTTCCGTCAAAGAACTAAAAACGAAGCCGCCACTTAAGATGCAATTGGTGGAATTTAATTTACAGTTATTAGGAGGAGCCTTTCTCCGCCTTGAAACCTGCCCAGCCCACCACTGATTGCTTTAAATTGACAGTTAATCTCACACACCCCTCCATATCCGTCATAAAAACGGCAACAACAGGAACAACAAAAACAACAATTGTGAATCACCGCCACCAATATATGCTGTGTTGGGGGTGATCAATTAAAAAGACAGAAAAAGGAGTGATCAATGAATAAGTTACTTCTCACGCCTTTTGTTGGGCTGTGATCACTAAGAAACGCCTGAATTTTCAAAAAACAAGCGGGCACAAACTAGTGACCAATTTAGCATAAACTTACATTGCATATTGAACCCCCCCACTAAAACCCTATTTAGGGGCGGAATTTTCCAAAAAACAGTTTCCCTACTCATTGAAGGGAGTGTGTGTGCAAAATTTCAAGTTTCTACTATGAACGGTTAGGGCTGGGCGAAGCACAGATACGCAGATAGATACAGATAAATGTCAGAACACATGAATAACCTAAACCCAGCAATAAACCAGTGTTGTGGGTAGCGGTGATTAACAATAATAATAAATGAAAGTAGTAACAGCAGTAGTTGTTGCTGTTGTTTTAACGTTTCTTCTGCTATTTTTACTATAAATATAAATAAAAGTAGTATTGGTATATGCAAAAACCAAAAGCTGTTTCAGAGAATAAAAGAAAACATGAAATACTTTGAATTTTAACTAACATTCAATTTTAAACGAAACATCCAATCCAAACCAGAAGACCACATCTAGTCATTGTAAACAAAGAAAAGAAAATCTGCCAGTAATAGTCGATATATTTGTCCCAGCAGACCACACAATTAAAAGCTTAAACATATCTAGATGGTGCCAGTGAACTGAAAAAGTTCTACAACACGAGGATGAAAAATTTGTTGATCTTTTCGGACTGTTGTCCTCATCTTGGTTTATCTTTTGAGCACAACGTTCCGGCCGTTGTATACTAAGGCCTTCTTCGGAAGGGTGTTGTCGTAAATGGGGAGAGTTTCGAATGTTGGGATGAGGAGCCCCCTTCAAAGCGCATGGGCAGAATGTCCTCATTCCTCGGGCCCCTCGTCCTAACATTCTAAACGCCCTATTTACGACACTCACCTGAAGACAGCCGTAGAGTACAACGGCTGAAACGTTGTATTCAAATGATGAACCAAGATGAGGACAAAAGTCCATCTAAAAGATTCAGACAGAAATAAGGATGAAAGTTGTCCCCATCATTATTGGCGCACCTGGAACAGTTCCGAAGAGCTTCACGAAGAGATTGGAAGAATTGGAAATGTAAATAGGAATCGAAACCATCCAGACGACAGCATGACTAAAAATCACCTAGAATACTCTGGATGGTGCTAGAGTATCGCGGAGACTTGTTGTCACTTAATTCCCAGTGAAAGCCATCAGTTGGTACTGGTATGAAAACCCAATGAGTACAATAATAAAGAATCGAAACCTTCCAAACGACAGCGTTACTAAAATCTGCTAGATTAACACTCAGGATATAGTACGGGCGTATTGAGGAGATTCGCTGTCACTTGGTCTCCACCGGTTACTACTGGTGTGTAAAGTCAATGAGTACAAACACAACGCAGAAGAAAATAAAAAGAAGAGAAGGGAGTGGGAAACGCGAGGAGAATGGTGTGCGCTCGCAGTATTTATTTAAAGTCCGCTTCAACAAATCTAATGATGGGGTTTTATTTACCCTTTCAACTTTGCTAATCAAAGAAAGTGAATATCGAGGATTTAGTTTCGTAATTCAACTTTTGTTTATGGCGCCAGTTCTTTTTTTATTTTCTCTTGGGAGTAGGGCCGGGCAGATCTGGTAGTAGGCCCGGGCCAGATGTGAAATGTAGGCCTCCCCCCTATTCCAAACTGGTCATTAAGTATTTTTTGTAATCAATGCTAAATACATATGATTTGTGTTTGGTATATAAATGTGCATGTACGCCTCAAAACCGTAGGCACGGGTTAGCTGGCCCCCACGGGACCCCGCCCCCATCTTACTGGGCCTGCTTGTCAGCCGAGGAAGTTGTTTCCATTGTTTACTTTCGCCCATGTCTTCCTGTCTTTCGGTTTTTACCCTTCAACTTCTGAATTTCAAATTACTCCCCTCTCTCTCTCCCTCGCTCTCTCTATCTCTCTCTATCTATCTATCTACTTTTCTGTCTTCCTCTTTCTGATTTTCTGCTCAATAGTCATCAAAAAGTCATTTTTATAATTGTAGTTCTCGGAGATTTAGTGTGGTCTGACTAATCGTGCCAAATCAAAATTGAATCGAAATTAGGATAATTAATTTATGGCGTCGAAATAAATTTGTGTCTTTCAATTCTAGCTTCAACAGCAATCCATTCCCCAAAACATCGAGGTATTTGGTTGTTATGCATGCATTGTCTTCTTCTTTTTTTTTACATCATAGAGAATAATGCTAAAAAGGAAATATCTATTAATTAGGATTAGCAGTGCACTGGATTGTGGCTGTGATGCCCGTGTTATTGCCTTGCATATCTCCAAAGCAGTTGACGAGGTTTGGCACAGAGGTTTCCTTCATAAACACACCAGCTATGGCAAGAAGAAGTCTTAAGGCTGTAGTCAATGTCCAGTCCTCAGAGGTACATGACATTAATGCAAGGATCCATCTTGGCACAGAGGTTTTCTTCATAAGCATACTAGCTATGGCATAACCGGTAGAGTTCACTCGACAATCAGATCTTTACTATCAGGAAGAAGTCTTAAGGTTGTAGTCAATGACCAGTCCTTAGAGGTTTATGGAATTAATGCAAGGGTGTCCCAAGGATCCATCTTGGGGCCTAAACCTTTTCGTTTGTTTATAAATGATCTACCCGACCATGTAATCAGGTCCTTTATAGATATATATGTGGGTGACAGCACACTTTATGGTCATACTTCTAAAAACATGAGAAATCCGTACCTAGCATCAGATCTTTCCAGTGAACTCACTGTGATTGTTAAATGGGCTCGTTAAATTCAATCCTTCCAAAACCAATCTTGTATTATTTCACCATCACTGTGGAAAACCTGACATCCCACCTAGCTCGATGGATGGCACTATTTGGGGGGAGTCCCCCTGCCTGGATAAACTTCTGGGTCTCAAATTCACACCTGATTTGAAATGAGACTCTTACATTACTTCTGGTGCCAAAGACACAGATAAAATTTACCGATCGAGAAGGCCTCTAACACCTAAAGCACGAATATACATCCATAAGAGCTAAATCCGTCCAATAATGTGACACATCTGGACAGGCACCTCTCATCAGGCACTTTCCATACTAGATAGAGTACAGAAGCGAATGCGTGGGCTAGTGGGTGAGGAGCATTTTTCCCACACTCAAACCATTGTCTCATCATCGTAATGTTGCAAGTTTGGCACTTTTCTACCGTTATTTCCGTGGAAAGTGTTCAGATGAACTACATTTCCTAGTCCCCCCTGACCGAGAATGTTCAGTTAAAACTCAGTCTGCAATTAAGGCAGATCTATACACGAGTACAATCTCGGCATTTTTAAATCCAGAGTGAACAAGTGCCTTACCAAATGTTATTTTTTTGAATTCTCTTATTGCTCATCATTTTTAGTGTTTTTAACTCTTATAGGTCGTTTTAACTACTTTACACTTTTAGTCATTTTTAGTCTTCATGTTATGTTTTAGTGTTTCCAACTTTACAATTTTAACATCAATAAGCTATTTTAACATGTTCTTTTACTGGTTTTAATTCTGTGGCACAAATAATCTCTTCTTACTAACCCTTTGATGTATCAAGCTGTTGATAATGTCAACAAAGAATTTGAAGTGAACACTACTATGGCGTGAGCTGTTCAGTGTTAGTTCAAAGAGTTTAGATCTGGAATTATGGATACCAGCAATAAACCACGAGTAAGGCGCGAATTATCGAGATCAATAGCCAACGACCCACGAACAACTGTTCGAGCACTGTAGAGATCTTAGGACTTCACCAGCGACCATATAACGTCATCTCAAGGCAATAGGAGAGGTTAAAAGGTTGCATGATGGGTCCCACATGAACTGAATGAAATTCTCCATGAAAGTGGCATCCCCCACATCTCTCAACTGACTAGAGAATTGGGATATGAAGTCATGCAGCATCCTCCATAATAACTCGTTTCATTCATTTTGTAATAAAAGGTTCAATAATAGGGAAGCCAGAATGTGTGCTTTTGACCACTAAACATTTTATAGAGATGACATTATCATTAGAGGATCGTTGGGAAAGTTTATTGCTTCGAAAGGATCATATTTTGATTAGATATTTATCGTTTTTTGTTTTTTTTATATCATTCTTCATATTACTATTAAACATATTTCATATGTAACAACCTGATATATGTGATGCCTGCTGACCGGGGATCCGTCTCCCAGATATTACCTCATCCAGTGCACGTAGAAGGGTATTTTCAAGGGTATGCTATGATGTCTATGGCAATGACCGAGGGAACCAGGCTATTTCTGGATGTTCCGCCAAAAAATGCGAGCTTGAATCGTGTTCTGTATCGGGTGGCTGGACGGATTCCGTTTAGCATTTTTTTA
The DNA here is from genome assembly GCA_006491835.1 of Architeuthis dux. Classification (NCBI taxonomy): domain Eukaryota; kingdom Metazoa; phylum Mollusca; class Cephalopoda; order Oegopsida; family Architeuthidae; genus Architeuthis; species Architeuthis dux. The sequence goes on along the minus strand of VCCN01005588.1, from coordinate 4,919,144 downwards.
AAGGGGGTAATAAATAAATACGCCCAAAACATAAAGGGGCATAAAGGGGCACACACACACACACGCACACACACACACACATACACTTGTATAAGAAAGTAACAAATAAAGAAAGTACGAGGTTGCTAGCTCGCATTCTTATCTCTGAAAGACCTATTGGAGATCCCTGAGAGAGGAATAGAATATCCAAAGCTATAAACGAAAAATAACTTAAATTATTTTAATCAAAATATGCACTTAAGATTATCGGAGGGGTCCATTTTTCATGTAAGCGATGACACTTTGAGAAATGGGTCGTTATTGTTAGGAGTGAGCATTGATGAGTACACCTCAAAACGAAGCAGTTTCTGATTTTCGGTCTAGTGATGTTGAATCAGGGTGGCCAATTTCGGTACATTAGTACCAAATTGTTACGTTTTACTCATTTTGGTTCGTTTGGTATTACGCTCGGAAAATCTGGTACGTTTTGGCAATATCCTTTCAAGTCTTGTTCAACCGTACAGGATGAAAGAAAAACTTCATTCAAATAGAAATACAGATGAAAATGAAGCGGTTTTTTAATATCTGGGTTGTTAGATTAATTTCTTTTAATTTTATTAGTATTTAAGATGTTTTTCTTTATTTGGTACTTTTATGGACGATTTGGTACGTTTTTGCTAAAACTTTTGGTACATTTGCTAAAATCTCTGCGGCAGTCCAGTGTGGAATCCATTTGTTCAACTTTTTTCACCTTTCCTGCTGCAGCCAAATGACGAGAAAAACACAATTCTGTTGAGAGAACAAGCTCGGCCTGAGTTCGAACTGAATTTGTCAATTCTAATTTCCCAGTTGTTCTAGACTTATCTTCTACAATTTTCCTCAAATAGTTGTCGTTGGTGACGTTTGTGGGGGCGAACAATCCCCACAAACGTCACCAACGACAACAGATTTCCAAGGGTGAAGATACCACTTGAGAAGTATAGTACAACATTAGAATAGACAGATTTACAACAGCAAATGACACCATATAATACATACATATTAAATCAATAATGATAGCGCCAACCCATGAATCATCGTGAACCTGTCACTGCATGTGCTACAACCTAATACAACAGGAGATTAGTCAGATGTACAATACTAAATGATACTATATAATACATACTGACTTGAATCCAATTTGATAACACCAAATCGTGAATCATTGTGAATTAGGCATGTGCTACGACCTAATAAAACTTATTCTCTCAAGGGATGCATATGTTATTGGTAGAATATACAAGACATTGATTAAACCTCATGTAGAATACTGTACTCAGGCTTGGGCGCCGGTAGCTAGGCATGGGAACTGGAATTTAATCTTAAAACTAGAGAGCGTGCAACGAAAAGTAATCAAACTAATTAAGGGAATAAAAGACCTTAGTTATAATGAAAGATTGGAATCCTTGAATTTAACAACTTTTCTAGAGAGAAGAATGAGTGGGGACTTAATTGAGACATTCAAAATAATTAACGCAATTTCTAAATATGGTACACTATTCTTTAATATCTCTGGAAATCTATTGACAAGACAGATTTCAAAAACTAAATC
>VCCN01005588.1:4766076-4776535 GCA_006491835.1 Architeuthis dux | reverse complement strand
TAAAAATGAAGAAAGAAGCCACTAATGAAAGTGTCAACCCGCCCATCTCTTCCGACTCCCCATTTACCTTCAGATCTGAGTAGGTGCTCAGATTTTAAATACAAAACAAAAGACAGGTCATTTTGACAGATGCACAAACCGAGTCGAGGATGAAGGCCAGGGAGATTTGGGGTCGTGCTGGGAGGGAAAAAAGTGAAGACATCTTTTTCTCTCGTTCAATGACTGTAACGATAGCGCCATATTTGACACTCCCGCTATACAACAACAATAAAGCGCTTGGTTGATCACAACTGTATGCTTTGCGCATGCGTGTTGTTGTTTTTTTCCCCTGTACCTGCTTTTCGCCGTTCTGGCTGGTTTCTACTCTTTACTTTGCCACTGTTTTGATTTTTTCGCTCGTTTGCCATCACGCGAGCCCCACTTCGCTGAACAACTCGTAAAACAAGCCTGGCTACTGCAGGGTCAAATTACACTTCTACTTCTATTCTGACTGAAGATGATTACTGCAACTTTTGCATTGTATATATACTAAATAAATTCGCAATTATATCAGACTTGTCAGTTTGGCTCAGTTGGTAAGAGAGCCGTCTATCAATCACTTGGTCGTAGTTTCAGTGAAGAGTTTGCTCCCCTAAATCTGGTGAGGATTGTTCTTGTTCTTCTGGTCTTGGACTGGAGTCTGACAAAAACTTCTTCCATTTTGCATTTTGAGGGCGACTAATGTAGTGCCGGTAGTTTACTGAGTTCGGTCCTTACGGATTGCTCCGATTCTTTGATTTTGAGCGAAATTAAGCCAAGCCTAGTAATTTAGGCGTCTTGCGTATATTGATTGTTTGCAAGCTAGTCTTGCAAGACCATTTGCTAGTGTAGAGAGATAGATCCTCACTAGGTGTCTTGCCCTTGTAGACCTGTACCAGACTAAGTTAGCCTGGCACCTGGCACAGAGCGATGGTTAACAAGCTAGTCTTGCTCGACTATTGCTAGTTTAATACATTCGATTTTCAGGAAGATCCGGGACACAGTGGATCACGGGGCACAGTGGATCATGGGGCACGGTGGATCATGATTTTATCTTACAGATGTGAATACACGGCTACTACTTCCTTTTTTCAAGTCAACACATCTGTTATTATTTTGTGAAAGACTTGCCTGGGTGAGCATTGCTGTACGGTGTGCAAGCTAAGGGACCTAATTTTAAGCTAAAAGTAATATTCAAATTTACTCTTACTTTCATTATAGAACGACAAATATTCAGAATCTTCTAATTGTGCTATATGAGGTGAAAATAAGATTGTGTTAGAATTATTTTTTGTCCAAACTGCACTTACTGCTTGCCCTTTTTAGAGATCTATGGTATTCTTTCTCAGTAGTAAGTGTGGGGCACATTGAATCGGGGCACAGTTGATCACTTCTGGGACTGAACCGTTTCAATTCTTTTAATTAAAATTGATCCTGTCAATCCATTTCATGTAGTTTACAAGGAAACTAAAAGAGAATTTTAATTTTACTTTTGTATCATTATTTTTTTTCTTTTCTTAAATTGCTTTTGAGACTGTATGAATGTGATTTTGTGTTAAATGTTTCATTTATTTGTCTGCCTAACTTTTGCCAATGAATGTTTCAGAGATTTTTGTGATCACTTTTTGTAACATATTTTACAATTAAACAATACATACAATGTGTAGTTGGTTTCACTCTAGGACTTTGAATCGTTCAATCTTATGTTGATTCACTGGTCCCCGGGGGATGATTCACTGTGTACTGTGCCTGTGGCACAGTGAATCAGGAATAAAAACAACAAGTGCCTTCCAGCTGTTAACGTAGAGAGATATTAGTTATGAATATAACCTATTTCTATGATCTTTCTTTTTTTTTACCAAATATATTAATAAAATTAGCTTCTACCTACAATTAAGGTTTTTGATCCACTGTGCCCCTGTTTTCCCCTATGTACTTCATTCAAAATTTAAGTACCATATTTAATGGCATAAAAGTCACTCCCTTTATTTCAGCAGGGAACAATAAGAAAAAACTCTGAATTCTTCTAATTTATCACCCATTTTTTAAACCTCCTCCTCAAGTTCTGGTCTATGAGGGGATGAACAACAAAGGTTACGTTTAACATTTGAGTCATCTTTTGGAGGGAATGCGGAGTCTTATACGTCGTCAAATACGGGAGGTTTTTAAAATCGTAAGTATTTATTCAAACTTACAACAACCTGTATTTAAGAGATAAGTCCTTTCAGAAAATAAAGCCTTAATTGATTTTACAGTAAAACAAAATAGTTTGGTATATTATTGAACATTTAGAAAATCGTTTTGTCTCATGAATTTGCAAGCAGAACATCTTTCGCTTGTGAAATGGTGAACACAATACAACGAATCGTTGATCACGAAGACCAATGAAAATTCGTTTTATTAATGCTAGCATCAATTAGGTCAACGGAATTTCGGAGCAAGTAGATGAATTCGTCAAAAACCTTTACTCCAACCCACAGAGTCATTTTGATAATAGAACTGCTCTTGTGAAAGACATGGGTCTATCGCCCCTCCCCCCATCTATGGGTAAATAGCAAGGCAGTTGAAGCTCTGTAACCCTTTAAGGGAGTCTATCTAAATGAAGATTACTATGTCAGAAGAAAGACCTACAGCTTGGCAGTCGCCTTAGCTGGACCCAAGACCGGTTGATAAATGGGGAGATTTGAGCGTCGGGGCAGCTTCCAGGCCTCGTAAAAACATACAATTACTACAGAAACAATGAAGAAATCCCATATCGTTCAAAACGGAGATAAGCATTGCCGAATATGCCTTGTCGCGTGGGAGGATCTATTTTGTACAAATCCAGTCCAAGTTAGATTTGGTTTTACCCCCACCCCCATCCCCGTAACAAGAACAAGAATAATCCTCACCTAATTTAGGGGAGTAAACACTTCACTGTTTCTGCACCCCGTCACGTTAAACCAAACCGATATATAAAATAAACATCTCTCTACGTGAATTGAAATCATTACCAATTGATTACTAGGCGGCTGGCTTACCAACTGAGCCAAACTGACAAGTTTTCCATATCTATAAATGTATCTATTATACATACAATACAAACGTTGCAGTAATCATGTTCAGTGGAATTTGACCCTGCAGCAGCCAGACTTGTTGTTGTTGTTATTATTATTATTATTATGAGCAGCAGCAGCAGCAGTAGTAGTAGTAGTAGTAGTAGTAGTAGTAGTAGTAGTAGTGGTAGTAGTAGTAGTAGTGTGTGTGAATAACCATGTAATGTCTCGAGAACCAAATGTCGACCTATACGCCGTGTATGAAATGCAAACCGTTATCATAGGAAGGTAAACAAGAGGAACAACTTTCATAAAACGTATTGCCCTTGAAAAGATGAACGGCATGATCCATGCAGCAGATAAAAAAAAGATGTGAGCTATAATGATCGTTGATGAGGCCGACATAAGTTTCCATTCTTTTGTGACAGCATATTTTCTTCATATAAATGAATAGCATCATCATTCATTGTCTTTCTATGAACTTACGCCAACTTCCAGATAAATCGTGTATTCCTTCATGTTAGGTTGTTGCAAAGGTTTCCAGCATTTCTGTCAAACTCCAGTCTAAGTTGGCATTGACTTTAACCACCCCCGTAACAAGAGCAACAAGAACTAATCCTCACTTAATTCAGGGGAGTGAACTCTTCACTGTATTTCTATCACGTTACGTTAAACCAAACCGATGTATAAAATTAACATTACCCTACCTTGATTTGAAATCACGACCAATTGATTGGTAAGCGGGTCTCTTACCAACAGAGCTATTTATTGATGATAAAGACAATACAAAAGTTACATTAATCATCTTCAGTCAGAATAGAAGTATGAGTGAAGTTTTACCCTGCAGCATCCCGGCTTGTGTTCATATAAATTCAGAGCATCATTATTCAGCCATCAAAGCATTTTCCTGAACTTATTCCACCTTTCAGCTAAATTGTTTTTCTTTCGATTCGATGGATACTTCGGAGCGTCTCCCGATATCTTGAACTCATTGGAACTACTAATCAGATATGAGTATCGCATGGAGTAAAACAAGTGAGAGCTTGAAAGGAATAGAGCTAGAGAATACTCTATGGAGAAGAACTCAACCCGTTTGTTGCGAAGCATTTGCAACACAAGGTAGATCGTTTTCATGCAGCAAAATTACCGAACGACTTCCTTGCCCGGTAAAGTATATTTTCTCTTTCAATGCAGCATTCAAACAGGCCAATTACTCAATGTAGCATTGCACAGTGACAGATTGTCCAGGTTCCAGCAAATCGTAATGAAGAATTCCTTTTGAATCTCACCAAAGATTTTAAAAAACAATTTTTTCCCCTGTAGATTCTGTTTACGTTGAAATGTTGAAGACTGTCCTAGCCTCGATTTTATATACTATATTTAGATCCTCGTAATGAATTGTTTTTTTTTTAAATCTTGTAAAAGGATATTTTTATGCGTCGAGAAAGAACAGAAAGACAAATGTTTAAATTCTGACCAATGTTCCTTTTTGAAAGTTCATATGAAACCAATTTTCTTAGCGTCTGGATTTTCATTAAGACTTGTAAACGATTTACTACAGTTGATTGAATATAAAAGAAAGTAGAAAGCACTCAGAGAGCACATTCTGCTGTACACCATCTCAATCGAGAGAAACTTCTGGATCCGCACGAAAATCCCATCATTTCTCCCTTCCCCCATGGCCCACACTTCTACAGAATTTCATTGAAATTAATTGAGAACTCCGGGGGATATCGTGTGGGCAGTCATGAGCTAATACGTAAATGTATGAAAACAATGGGAAAATATCTCTCAATCGGAAATAATTTCTGGATCCTCCCCAAAATGTAATCACTTTTTCCTTACCCCATTGCCATTTTTGAGAATTTTTGGAGATATCGTGTTGGCAGGAATACACACATGCAGACGGATACGACTGATTACATATAATAAAGAGCTGAGTAAACTTCAAAGAGATTTATAAGATATTTCTTATAAAAAAATATGAGATATTTCTTATAAAAAATAATGACATATTTTGTATACAAATAATTACATAATAATTATTTATGAACATAATTTGTATACATTATTACATTATTTTAAATGAATTTAATAACATGACAATGGATTTATAACAATAAATGATACTACATGTACATGTAAAGAAAATCTATTAGATTTTAGATATTTCTAATATTTTGCAAAAGTTGTCGTTTTATATATCGTTTTTGGTATTTGCTTGTGTGGCTGTTTAAGTAATCATTATTGGCCTTTGCTTCCTTCCTGTATAAAACTTTCAGTATTTGTTTTGTCACTATATATGGAATCATTAGAGCGAATGATAGTAAATGTCCTATGGAAATATTGGCCTCTGCTTACTTCCTGTATATACTTTTAGTATTTGCTTTGTCACTATATATGGAATCATTAGAGCGAATGAATGTTTTGACCTGTTTGTCCAAAGTCGTACTCGTTATATCAGAGTTTACATAAACTAATAGCTTCTGTAATAATATCACTCGTCGTTTACACATTCGACGTTAGTTTTGCGGACTGTTCGCTAAACGAGGGAGTTCGGTCGTCACTGAGTTCTGTGTCTTGTGATTAAGATACGTTGCGTATTTCCCAGTGGTGCTAGAGTTACGGGTTCGAAACTTATATAAAGTCAGTATTTCAAATATTAATTTTCTATACAGAGAAACATTCCTCACTTAGAAGTTAGCGCAACACAACGTTACTCCTTCAAATTCTCCACGTTCTTCTTTGTGTGATAAACAAAGGTTAGTAAATATCATAAAGTATTAAGGGCGATGGATTTTGAGCGATGGTTAACAAGTTACTCTCGTAGACCAATCCTTCGAGTAGTGTGTTCGATTCTCACTAGGTGCTTTACTATGATTATTCTGTACTAAACTGAGCTAGGATTATTAAATATATATATGCAGAATGCATCCCCGAGAGTGGTGGTTATCAAATTAGTCACGTAAACCATTCCCTCGAGTAGTGAGTTTGAATCTACTATGATTACTCTGTGCTAAGATAATCTAAGATTATTAGCTATCTATATTCAGAGCTTATCCTCGTGGGGTAATAGTTAGCAAGTTAGACAGGTAAATACTTCTCTCAAGTAGTGAATTGCATCCTCACTGGGTGCACTACTATGATTACTTTGTGCTAAGACAATCTAAGATTATTAGCGATCTATATGCAGAGCTCACCCTCGTGGAGTAATCGTTTGCAATATAGACAGGTAAATACCTCTCTCAAGTAGTGAATTGGATCTTCACTGGGTGCACTACTATGATTACTTTGTGCTAAAATTAGCTAAGATTGTAAACTATCTATATGTAGAGTGCATCCTCATGCAGCAATGATTAGCAAGTTAGTCTTGCCGTAGTAAGTTCAATCCCCACAGAGGGCACCAGAATCTGCGGCTTTGTGCCACATTAATTCAATGTTAGTAAATGCCAGTAGTCGTCGAATGGCCATGATGAGCGGGCAAGTCATACAAGCCAATGACGAATTCTGTTCCCGGAGACCACTCAAGAATCGTGACTTTTGCCAAACCCGAACGCCTATTCATTAAAAAAGGGGCAGCGCTTTCTCCCTTCTTCGCTCTTCCAATCTTCACTTCTGAGCACTCAGGACCCGGGGCTACAAGAAGACGCTGCCCCTCTCTCCAGGACGACCCGGTTGTGTAAGGGTTTGGAAATTAGAGATTGTCTGTAGAGCAACAGTGCGTGAAGCAGTCGTGTCGTGCCGTCGGTGACACTGATGGATCAGTTTTTAAACGCCCGAAATACAAGAGGGTCGATCTTTTTCCGAAATGGGTTGAAGGAAGAGTGAGAGAGAGAGAGAGAGAGAGAGAGAGGGGATGAAATCGTCAGAGGGATGAGATATCTCTTCACGCCCTTATCCACACCTCATAAACACACACACACGTGCACACGCATACACGTACACACACACACATAAGCACGAATACACAGTACACATATTTAAGAAGTGATCTATCTCCATCTCTTCCTGTCTAATTCAGTAAATTCCTCTCTCTCTCCTCCCATTCTCTCTCGCCCCCCTCTCTCTTTCCGTGTCTATCTCAATCACTTCCCCTCTCTGTAAGTCACTTTCTTTTTTTGCTATCTCAGCCTATTTCTTTATTTCTTTCTTTATCTATTTATTTATTTAATTATTTCTATTCTCTCTATCTCTCTCTCTCTCTAGATAGATAGATAGATAGATAGATAGATATGATATTTTCTATCTGCCTACCCCCCTCTTTCATCTATCTATCTCTTACCCCTTTATATACTTATCTATCTCACTCTTTACCTATCCACCTCTCTATCTGTCTCTTCTTTTTCTATCGATCTATCCCCCCCTTAATCTATCTACCTAACTATCTACCTATCTCAACCAGTTCAGATCTGTCAATCAGACGCTTTACCTATCCACCTGTCTATCTAAGTATCTTCTTATCTGTCCATCTAGCTATCTGGCTATGCTGATATTTCCAAAGCTGATCTTAGCCTGGGTAAAGGACAAACACTGTGACACCCAATAAAGATCAAACACAGTACACAAGCAAGAAAGTGCATTACTCGCTAGCTAAAAACTATCACTCTCCAGCGAGACACATCTATCTATTTAACTATATATCCATCTATCTAGGGGGTACATCTATATACCTATATATCTAAGAGTATATAAAAGAAATGCCGGAAAATGCCAGAATATTTTCTTATGGTAAAGAAACAAAAAAAAGGATTTTCTACATGTCTTTGTCTATACATTCTGTAGATGATGGTTCCAGCTCGCTAACCCAACGGCACCCTAGCAATACCTCCCGACATCTCTAAGTGTTTTTGATTTGGGAGAATACACAATTCATGCAGATGATGATGCTCGCTGTATATTTGTTTGCTAAATGAATATAAATAAAAAGGTTAAAAGACCACAACACAAACTAACCTTTGCCATGATCTACTGAGTAAACCTAACCCCTAATTGTACATTTTACCCGAACCCTAACCCTAGGTTATTATCTCGACGATATAATAACAGCCAAGTTGTCGAAATGTCCCTTTTTATACATTTATTTAAACAAATACGGCGAGCTATAGTATTTATGGTTATTTAGTGTAGTGGGAACTAACGGAAAGGTTTAACTAGTCATGCCAAATTTGAGTTGGTAACTGGTGAGGCCACCACTCTTCCTGGAGAAAAAAGTAGGATTTGATTGACGGCGTCATTGGAAGACCTGTTGATTAGAAATGTTTGTGGCGTTCCAGTTGGTCACCAGCGGCGATGAGTCATGAAAGGTTTCAGCCAATCAATGGGCGACACGACTGAATCAACATTCAGAGCCCGATTAGCGGCATCCAAATTGATATTTGGAAGATCATTTCTGACCAGACGGTCGTTGCGAGGACTAAGTTTCTGCCCCACATGTTCGCGTGTGATGTTCCCCACGTTAAACCGACCTTGTGTCACACCCTGTTCTCGTGTGTGTGTGTGGGGGGGGGGAATAAGCGATTTGCACGCAAGACGAAATGACGTAGGACTTTATCTCCCAACCGTAGATATGTAGAGACGATTGTTTATAGACTTTATGAACGGTCGTTTTCTTCCTTCATAAAGTGATGCTACACCAAGTTGTGTATATAAATGTATTATCTGGACGTCGTGAGTTCGATCCATGAGTCAGGTAGTGTATAAATATACATCAGTTTAGTGGAGATGCTGAGCAGATAGAGTTCAGAAATTCCCTAGGAATGACACCAGATATGATACGTATAGGAATGAAAACTACCGTATATTTAATTTAATAATATACATTAAATATAAATCGAGTTTTGTTTACCTAAAAAGTTCCCTAAAATTAACAGCTCGACTTATAGTCAAGTCAGTCATAAAGAAAGAACAAAACTTTGTAGTGGACGAATGTCCGAGTGAGCGATAATAACGGTCCAGCACGGCTTTACGAAATGTGGAATCAGCAACGCTATGGATGAAACAGAAGATGACATCTTCTGGCAAGAACCTACTGACCAAGCGTCAGAAACAGAGGACTCACAATAAGAAGACGACCTTCATGACGACGTCATGACAGAAGAACATGCTCGGCAGTTGTTTGCTGAATCTGATGAAGAAGAATTTGAATTTGAGTGAACTGCTTTTATATTGGTTTGTCATTTTTCTTTGTTACTTTTTTAATAAATAAAGATTACATTTACAAGTTATTATTTATTTATATTTAGTCGGTGATCAATAGAATATATATTGTTTGTTTATTTTTTTCGCTTAGGCGAAATCATCAAATGCCTTGATTTGGGTTTTGGGCTCGACTTATATTCGAGTCGTCCGATTTAGTTTTCTACTCTAATTTGACATCGTCTTATACTCACAGTCGACTTATATTCATAAATATACGGTATATACCCCGTAAATCAAATAAAGCGATCCGTGCGAAGCCATTGAAAGGTTATCGAATGCGACAGACACCTGAAGAAGACCGGAAAGTACATCGACCGAAACGTTTCAATAAAGACAATACAGACGAGGAAACTGGTCCGAAAGATTCAATGTATATGGCTTCTTAAATGAGGAATTCATATGCATTACATTTTACATTATCATTAACTGTTTAAAAACTTCACCAAATGCAGATTTCCTTATAAAAGAAATCCAGGTTTCCTTATAAAAGACATACAGTTTTCCTTTATAAGGAAACCTGTATTTCTTTTATAAAGAAATACAGTTTTCATCATAAAAGAAATACAGTTTTCCTTATGAAAGAAATACAGTTTTCCTTATAAAAGAAATACAGTTTTCCACCGCTATCTAAAAGTAGATCGTTCCTATAAAAACATTTCCTAAGCCGAAAAGGCGTAAAGCAATGAAGCAATTACCATTAACTTATAAGGGGAACATCTTTAATCGTTCCCAAAGATACTGCAGATGATATGTTAGTCTGAGTCGACGGAGGCTGGTACAGGATACTGTGGTGTAAAAGAGAGCGGAAGAGGGTGCATGCTGCCTCTATAACGATGTGCTGCAAAACAAACGCTGGACACTATTTTCGCTTTTTGCCTTATTTCGTAAAAGCAAAAAAGTGGCGTAAGGCGAACTTTCGAAAGGCGGGTGATACCTGTACACTATCCTGAAATAGAATGTTCTAATGAAAAAAAATATCTTTTGTAAGCCGAAAGTGCATAAAGCGAAGAAGCGATTACTATCAATTTATATGGGAAAGGTTTTTGAGCGTTCCCAGACCCCCAAAATGGCTATGATAGTATGTTAGGCCGAGTCCTTGGAGTTTGGGGTGGTGGAAGGTACAGGATACAGTGGTGTACGAGAGAGATGAAGAGGTTGTGCGCGGTTTCTATAACGGCTCGCTGCGAAACAAACGCTGAACGCTATTT
>VCCN01005588.1:4523009-4533719 GCA_006491835.1 Architeuthis dux | reverse complement strand
TGGCTTAGCCCACATTTAATTTAGTTTTGGGATCTCTCCATTTCTGGGGGGAAATTTATTATGGTCGATCAAGTTTTGACAAAGCTGACTAAGGTGTTTACGTGATGACAATAAGCATGATTGGATAGTTGGTACAGATTTTTACTTTTAAATCATTTACAGTTTCATCTCCTAGCTCCATTCCCATTATTTTTATTTTTATTTGTATTCATTCATTTCAGAGGCGTATGTATTCGGTCGCGTCTTTCCGTTTCTCCGTCTTTCCGTCTGTCTTTCCTTGTCTTTCCGTCTGTCCACAAGATATCCCCGAACCCCGAAAGTACTCAATGGATTTCAATCAAATTGAAAGGTGGACAATGGAATAAGGAAGAAGTGGCTCAATTTTGATCCAGGAATCTATTTTTGATTGAGAGGTATTCTTCCGTTTTTTCCCCCGTTCATTTATGTAAACGCTCATAGCTGTCCACACAATATCCCCCAAATCTTTCAATGCAACTTTGTAGAACGGTGGACAATAGGCTACGAGTGATTGAATTTCGGGTCGGATCTATCCACAATTATCTCCCCTTACATAGTAGTCATATGTCCAAACCACATAATATCGCTAAAATGTCATGCCTCGCCACACGGTATCTCTTAGAGTTCTCAATGAATTTTAATGAGATTTTGTGGAAGAGTCTACAATAGGCTATGTAAGAAGTGATTAAACTTTGGAGCGGATCAATGCATAATTACTCCCTCTGACAATGGCGTTGGCAGAGGTATGCGCTCTCTGGGCGCTTTCTAGTTTTACAAAGTGTGTCATGTTTCTTTCAATTTATAGTTTTGTCAGGCTTTTAATTTCCAATAAAGCGCAAATAACCTGTCCCATTGACTGCTTTGCAATAGCCTTAACTTCTTAAACTAGGCTACCAATTATTTTGACTTGATGCCTCATCTACTAACTCATCTGATTGGCTGACTCATTAGATTAATTAGAATTGGACAGCCCTACTACTAACAAATGTTGCCGAATATATGTCAATATGATTCTGTTCTTCGGAGAGATCGACAATTTCTTTTTGTAATTACCTTGCTGTACTCGGTTTCTTTTTCCAGAAGCTTGGACAGTAACAATAACGAAAACGCTTTTTTTCTGCCAATAACTCATTTGAAAACCGCTGTGTAATCAACAGATTTATTACCGTTGAAAATGTTAGAATTGAAACTGCGCATCAATGGACGTCAACAACAACAGGAAAGATGTTTTGAAAAAGATAGAAAACAAGCCTGGCTGCACCAGAGTCTACTTCTACTTCCTTGTGTAATCCTACTATAAATGTCAGTTTACTCTATTTTTGGTGAGGATTGTTCTTGTTCATGTTAACTTTGTCATGGAGTTTGACAAACACATTTTGTAAAGTAAGATCGAAGGTAATCGAAAGTAAAACACAAACAGGCAAAACTCTGAAAGTCAAACATATTCGTCGTATAAACTAGCATACATAAGACGGCCGAATAGAAGTGTCCTGGGGAAAATGACTCCTTTTCCCTGAATCACTACCGACTACCCAAAACATCCACAATGTCTGCTTACTATACATTTGTGATGGGGGACATATTAGCAGTAGTGGAACGGGCAAGAGAAACAGTGGTAACTCAAGGGTTACCAAGGCAGCACTTGTTGTCGGATATGGAGAGGAGAAAAAAACATTGGTTCTTTTTGTTGTTTGTCTGATATTCTTTGTTTGTCCAACTCTCACTACCTGTATGTCTATCTATGTATCTATCTATCCCAATTTCTCTTTCACTTTCTCCATTTCTTTCACAAACTGTAAATTACTGCATTAAGGCATAATCCTAGTATGTTATCCCGCTGATGGTGAGAAAACATGGCCTTAAGCCATACTTGGTTTATTCTGCTCTGATATCTTGCTAAGGCAACACAAAAAATCCCTTCCGTTTACTTAAGAGCTTCACGCGGAAATCCGATACTTATTCGTTGGATTAAATCACTTTCGGCGCACGCTTAGCTGTGTGACATCCAGTGAGGGCAGAACTCTCGAACAACAACTTTTACAAACAACTCATTAACTACTGCACGATATCAAGTGATCTCATAAAACCTTTTACTAAGCTTAACTTAGTACAGCACTAGCCTAACCGATGAGAAATATGGATGGGATGATTGTGTTACACCACTCTTCCAAATAGGAGAGCCTTCCTATCTTGAAGTTCAACATTCGAAACCGCGGCTTTTAAAGAGGATCGAACTCTAAATAAATCCGACAACAAACGACAAATATTTTGATTGGCGAATTTGTGATCTTCCAGACAGAAGGCCACCACTGGTCTATATAGAGCAGAGTGTTGTTGAACAGACGGAAGACACAGAAGGTAAAAGTTATGCAGAAACCATTTTGGGGAGATCCGCCATCTTTTTATTAAGGGCATCCATTTTGTTTCGATAGCAGCTATTCGCAATTTACTGTAAGAAAACGTCATTTTGCTGATCGAATAACTTCACTGTCATAAATACAACATCTAACAACAGCAAACTCTAGGCACAACATATGGCACCGAGGTCACAACACCAAATCATCCATTATCAATTGGCAATTTAAGGAATAAAGTACAAAGAAAAACGTAAATTCAACACATCCGAGAATTTACCTAAAAAATGATTATCTGCTCTAATTTTTCCCCGCGATTAAATAAACAAATAAATAAATACAACTATAAATCTGTATACGTGGAAACACTTAATTGTTATGACGAGATATTTACCACTTGTGTATCGCGGGAGGCTTATAATTTATGTATCTGATTCTTTTTGTATCTATCTTAACCTTTTTTTAAAAATATCTACTTATCTTCCGCTTTAATTTCTAGCGATATCACTTTCTCTGTCACGTCACCTCATCGCTTCTGTATTATCTCAGTTTAATATACTTCTCACTACCTTTTACCATTCTCTTCATTGTCACTCCTGTCCACGGCACCAAACCGCCCCTCCCGACCTCATCCAGTGCCATCGACGCCGTCAACGTTGGACACGTAGTGATGGAATCAATTTAAGCCGCGCGCGACAGGCTGAAATTCTGCACGAGATACAGACATCCATAATCTGTTTGGAAACCACCCACTTCACTTCATTTTCCCGCCAACGAATCTTCTCCCCCAGCCTACCAACACCCATGCCGCCCTTATCCGCAACCCACCTCCTAATTACGTGCCCTTCACTAAAATATCATCTGCTCGGTCTCTTTACGTACGAGGCAGGGGGTCGCACTTGCCTTTCCCATTTTCTGGCAAAATCCATTTTCTTCCATTTAGTCTTCATCTTCACTCTCTCCTTTTCACAATCTTCTTCTTCTCCTTCTTCTTCTTCTTCATTATTATTATTATTATTATTATTATTTATTTTGTTCTTCAATTCATCGTAATTTTATGATAATTATTATCAATATTATAAGTCTAGATTAGGCTTACTTCTGATAATCTTTCTGGTTCACCCTCTCCTGTGCTTTTCTTTTTTTCTTTCTTTCTTTCTTCTTCTTCTTCTTCTTCTTCGCCTTCTTCTTCGCCTTCTTCGTCTTCTTCTTCACTCCTCCTCTTCTTTCTCCTCCACCTAAGCGCTTCCTTCCACCTTCTGGGCTGTCTCTTCTTCATTCCTCCTGGTTCTCTTTCTCCTACTACTTCCTTCCCGATCTTCTGCTTGCCGTGTCTTTCCCCTCTCCTTCTCTTCCTCTTCCTTCTCCTCTTCTCCCTCTTATGTCCCCTTCTTCTTCGCTATCTCTTCCGACACCTTTTTTCCTTTACACTCCCATCCTCACTTTTGCACATATTTCTTTACTTTATTCTTTCTTCCTTCTTCTTCTTCTTCTTCTTCTTCTTCTTCTTCTTCTTCTTCTTCATCTTCTTCTTTTTCCATTATGATGATAATTACTCTTATCATTCTTCCCCACTTACCTTCTTCTTCCTCCTCTCAATTCAGCTACTTCATCAGTCATTCTCTTAATAGGGAACGCTTTTACTTTCTTCTACCAGGTGTCCAAACGTGTATCACTCAAGCGAATCTTTTACTCGCTGCTGCAAATAAGGAGCGATCCTAACATCACAAGCCAACATAAACACACACACACACACACACACACACACACACACACCTCTAATCCAATGCGCATTTCCGTTATTTCCGAAGACAAGGCCCATCTAATAACTACAGTTGTCGAGTGGTTGCTTGTATCATGGGTTTTGGGGGAAAGTAATGCTTATGAACTTTACAAATCATAGGTATCAAGAAAACAACCTGCCCAAAGATAAATAGATCGTGACATATATACATACATACATAAATACATACATCGCCAATAAATGATTGATTTTAAATAAACTTTTTTCGTAAGGCTTTACTCATTTTTGGACAGCAACAAATTCATATTTTTAGCAATAGAGTTTCATTGCTGTAGAGTTTGGTCATAAATAATACCTGATAATATCCGTTTTGATTGTGTAATGTTCCACTAGAAATAATAAAATCCTGCTCTGTTTGGTTTAGAAGACAATTTACTTTCTATAAAGAAGTGGTAGGCGACGCTGTACATACATACATACATACATACATACATACATACATTTGATCAGAATAGGATAGATAGATAGATCGATAGATAGAAATGCACAAGACATGAATGTACATACTTGTAACTTTACTATATCCCCATGTTAGATATTAGGACAAAATATCTCGACACTGACATGCAACGATATCTGACCTAGAAGTGAGTAGGTAAGTGAGCCATCGGGAAAATTACACTTCCACACGGGCAGTAGTAATGGGGGGAAAGCTGTTACACCCTTTGATTACACACACACACATATATATATATTGTATATTTTGGCAGCAGTTTCTCTTTAAGGCATGTTTCGTATTGATAAATACATTTTAAAGAGAGCAAATAACCTACTATTTAACTCTAAACCAAGCATAATACAACTCCAAATAAAATGCATTTATCAATACGTAGATTACCTTCCGTGTGACACTTGAACCTGCTTCTTTTTGTACAACTGATAAATTGTGAGACTAATTGTTAATAAACACACTCAGGTCGCTTCCTCCACTGACAGTAGGAGACTTTTTATTTTATTCATTGTATTAGTTAGACATGAAACATCTTGTTCGGAGAGATTTTTAACGTTTTGACCTAACTTCAGAATGGTGCAATATCATACATTTCAATATATAAAATAATATTGTAAAAAAAAAAAAGAAGAAAATAATAATTTAAAAATTGCAATTGTACTGTATCGTAAATGTGTTAACTTATATTTCTTGACGAACTCCTAAACCCATATCTACTGAATAAAATTCTTAGCCTAAGAATCACTTTTTAAGTGTTTTTTTCTCGCGCTAAAATCGTAATTACATTGAAAGTTTAAATGATTATGATATCCTGTTTTCCTTTTGTGTCTTTTAATTAATTTGAACTCGAATTTTGGCTGATTTTTAATCGTTAATTTTTGCAGCCAATCTTCCGAATGGCGTAATAAAGTTCCAAACGTTCTATCAATTAGTTGGTTTGCAGAGATCTTATTAAAAATGCAAAAAATAGAATTTCAATTTAATTTAGATACTTAACAAATTACTTATTTAGCGATTCATAACTTATTACATAACACATTAATTGTATTTTTATATTATATCCTATTTGGGTTTATAATGTCTGCGTTCATTATTTGGAAAAATGACGTCTAACAGAATTGTTTGGAAAACATTCCTTATAAAAATAAACATTTTCTATAGATTGTTTTAATTTATTTCATTTTATTTTTGTTTGGGATCTTGAGATGAGTTGGTGATTATTTTCAATGAATATTTTGGACTGTACTTTTTCGTGTAGCGTTTCGACGGGTTCATTTCGCCTGAAAAATCCCGGGAAAGTTAGGGAAAACACAACGTAGAACATAACGATAAGCCAAAATATATTATAGAATACGAACTATAGATATTTATATCATCATTGTCAGCAGCAACAGCAGCAGCAGCAGCAGCAGCAGCCATTTCGGGTCCACTACTGGACAAAGGCTTTTCGCAACTCCTTCCATGGATCGGCTGAAACGTCGTGTTTACAACACAGCTAACAATAAAGGGTTTAATCATCCGAAGAAACATTTGAATGTTCTATCTCATCTATGCATCTTTTGTCCGGTCTTCTCCTACTGTGTTTGCTAGCCCTTGGGTACCATTCAACAAGCGTTTTGCATCATCTGTTATCCCCCCTTGCATCATCTGTTATCCTCCCTTCTTGCTATGTGTCTTGACCATCGCCATCTTTGTCGCTTAATCACATCTATGATATCTCTTTCTTTGGTCTGCTCTCGGATCCATGTTGACCTCTTTCTATCTCTTAGGGTTATTCCTTCCATTGATCTTTGTGCGATTCTAAGTTGCTTTTCAAGCGATTCTGTTAATTTCCATGTTTCACACCCCATACGTCATAGCTGGTATTTTAATGTCACTGTACATCTTCCGTTTTTAGCATATTGGCAAGGTTCTTTTAATTATGTTTATACTTCTACTAAATGGTTTCCAACCAATCGTCATAAGTCGTTCTATTTCAGAGACAGACAGGCAGACAGACAGACAGACAGACGCCGGTATATCAATAAGTCCGTAGCCTAGTAATGAAAAAAACATTTAATTTACACAAATATTTATTTTTTTCAGCATATTCTCCTCCCTTTTCAATGCACTTAACTCCACACATCTCCATTAATCACATAGATCGAACATTATGCAATTACATTTTTTTTTTATCAAAGTTCAGTTAATATCCGTGTCCGGACTTGATGCCATCTAAAGTAATAGTTTAAAAAGTAGTCGTATAAGCACACAATAGTCTTACGAACGACAATAGTCTTATAAGCACACATCATATAATCAAGCTCAAACGAGCTGGATACTTCATAAAGCTTATATTAATAAATATAATTCACAACAGACAAAATGTGCTAGGCTTAATTGTAATTGAAGAGATGTTATCTTGGAAAATGTGGTGTGACAATAGTCGTATTTTTAATATCTAATAAACAGTCACTTAATGAAAAGTGCGGTAGCTTTTATATATTCTCTGAGTAAAAGATTAAAAATAACTGTTATTTATTTGTTTTCATGAATATAATTTCTAGAACTTGGCAATATAACCACGACACATTTCCCGGTAAATGGTGTTTTAATTAAGAAAATCTTTTTTGAATCACGCTAAGGAGATGAATCTCGTGTAAGTTGTCGTGGCCACGAGATCTTGTATCGTCATTTAAGAAATTATAAAAAATAAAAACAAAACTCATGAAGAGTAGAATTACAACGGAGACAACAATAAGTTAAAAGGGGAAAATAGCTATGAAAATTGGAAAAACGATTTATACCAGCGCATTATTTTTAAATGAATAAATATGGTTTTTGTTTGTTGGCTTGTTTATTTGTTCCTTCATTTGTTGTTTGAAGATGATTGGAAAATAAATTATAAACACGAAAAAGAAAACAGAAAAACCATTTACAAAAATAAATCAGGATTTCTTTTTTCGTGTGAACTGCCTGGGCTAGGGGATCTTTTTTAAGGTCAACACCAATGAATATTAATGAGTGATAATTCCACTGAAGCAGACGATAGAAGGTTGTTATTTCCTCGCGATTGATTCCCGACATTTTCTGCAAGTGACTGATAGTTATAGGAGCACCACGGTCAAGGGTTTCTTTTTCTTATCATTTTATTTATTTTCACTGATTTCTTTTTCTTATTCGTAATTGCATGCTGACGTGAGGGTTTTTGCCTGCGTGCATATCTAAATATACATATGTATGTGTATCATCGTCAGTTTTGTTTGCAAGAGAAAATATATATGTTTGTTTACACGTTGGAATGATAATTACCGTGTTCTTACATATGATTTCATATTTATGTAGAACTGGTTGCATAGACATTTATTTAGTTGTCTGCCTTTCTATCTACCATCATCTGTCAATGTTTTTCTTGTTATCCGCCGATAAAAAACAAAACAATGATAATGTTAACCAAATCATACAGCAAAGTGGCCCAAAGGGAATAAAAGCAGACAAGACAGAGTAGGAACAGTGCTACACTGGAGATTGTGCAAAGACTTAGGTTCGACCATGCAATCAAATGGTTTCAGCACAAACTATAGTTTGTCCTAGAAAGTGAAAGAGTAAAATACTCTCAGACTTTGAAATGAAGACTGATCCCACCTCCCTAAAACAAGCATGGAAACCGTATCATGTTGATATAAACAAGGAAAAGAAACCTGCCAGATCGTAGACGTGGTTGTGACAGTAAAACCACCGGGAATAGATCAAAGAAGCCGGAAAATATAAAGATACCGGGACCTCGCTCGAGAACAAGAACAGCTATGGAAAATGAGTGTCACCATCGTGCCCATACACATTGGTGCACTTAGAACCGTACCCAAAACGCTAGAGTTGAGATTGTAGGATTAGCATATTCGAGGAAAGGTAAATACCATGATGTTGTTAAGGTCGACAAGAATACTGAGGAAAGTGCTGGAGATTTGCAGAGACGGATGTGAACTCGGTCCAAAGCGACAACTACCAGACATTTAATGTGGACACGCGGATATAGGAATAATAGTAATTGTAACGACATTAATTCTAATGACATTAATTTCAACGACATTTATTTGACAAATATTTACAATAATTTAATGTTTAGCCTGCCTGTCATGCGAGCTGACTATTTCTGTTCATATATTTAGTATGTTTCTTCTTTCTTTCTTTCTATACGAATAGTCAGCCTGGTGTTCATATTTAGGAGAGGATGCAGAAGATGGTTATTATAAAAACGAACGGTTCCTGTGACGAAAGTCACATGGCTCCTGTAGACTCTTTAATGAATATGCTCAGGGCTCTGAATCAACAGACGCGTGTCAATCTACTGTCCAATTTGTGTGTCGGTTGTTGGCACAATGAAATCTGGCATCCGACACGTACTTCGAAAATATACTGTAATGTAGCAATTAGAATGAATTCTGTTGTTTATAAAGCCTAATATTCGTCTGGCCTTTGTTTACTATTATCCGCAGATTTAGACGATGAATTATTATTCCTCCGCATTTAGATGCTAAATCTTTTCACTCGACAATTACAGATGAACATGATGAGGAGTCGGTAGCGGGAGCTTGTTAGCGGCTACAGGCAGTTGAAAAATGGCAGTTTTGGACGCAAGACGAAAGTATATTCCCACCTGAAGATAGGTAGATTCATTTGCCTACCGACGTTCCTCTCTTGCTTTAACCCTTTATAGGGCACCCCTAACAATATTTTAGATATCAAAACAACCATATTGTATGTTAAACTAGACATAATAACAAGATATTTTCAGTTGCAAGTTTTCTGAAATTATTTTGTTTATGGGGGCAAAACCCCCTCTGACAACATGATCATATATGGTGCCTCGCCCAAAAAGTGACCAAAAATGGAAAATATTAAAAAATTAAAAATTAAAGTAGAAAGTTAAATAAAACATAGAATTAAAGAATAACATTCAATATAATGAATAGATACGAAAAATTGATATTGACAAAAAAATAACACCTCTGGGTTGATTTTAAAATTGTATTGTGTGGGCCAAAAACAGGCTAATTTAATGGGGTGTGGTACGCCTCAAAACAGTTTCTGTCATTGTTGAAGCACAAGTGTACTTTGCAAAGCTTGCAGACCACATTGGTGCAGATTATGTTGTCTTTGTGGTTACAATATTTGCATGTGGGTGACGGGTCTTGAGGTAATCATATATAGTTAGTTGTCCCATAAAGGGTTAATTCGATTCTACACTGGCTGTATTAGATGCATATTGACGACAGAATAATTCTCTTTTGTATTTTGTGTTGACCTATCTTAGCAAAATCATCAATTTTAGTTTTTTTAAGGGATTACAAAAATAGAAAACAAAATATTGTTTAAAATTGATCATGAATATTTTTTAAACGTTATGCATGAAACTGAATAAATATATTTTTCTAGGGTGACGCCAGCTCACCTTGCTTGTAACCTTATAAAATTGCTGTTTGTGGTCCTAGAATATTTATTGATTTGATATGATCAGATGACGATGATGGGAAAAAATTAGCACAAAATATTAATGAAGAATTAATAAATGCCCCAAAAAATACAAACAGATTTGAATATAATATGCAAGATTAATTATCTAAATGGTATTTATCTCACGTCTGTCCAAAAATTGTTTAGCTTGATTACACTTTTCGTTTTTCTTCCCTCTCGGATACTAAATCGGTCCGGCTCTCCGTTCAACCAGAATCTATAAGGCTGTAACTCTGGAAGGATGAATATATATTTAAGCGGAGTATATTGATCTAAATAAATCAAAATTACTTTCTTACTTTATATGTATGTTGGTGACTGGGCTGTAAGTTTAGAAATCAATTGAAAATTCAAATTTTGAAAAAATTTAAGAAGATTTAACGCCGTGAATAATCTGGAATGTCAGACAAGATATAAATCTATGAAGATGGCGGAAAGATGAAAGGTTAAAAAAGGCAGCATAATTCTTCGTTAATTTGAATATAGATTTTAGTGAATATTTTCCGAATAAATTCATACCAAAATATATTATAAACATAACAATACATCTATCATCTATATCTATACTATATCTATCTATGTCTATCTAT
>VCCN01005588.1:4242181-4253656 GCA_006491835.1 Architeuthis dux | reverse complement strand
ATGTTAATGTCTATCGGCCTGTTCGCAACTATCGACCTATCAGTTCCTCTCTGCTTATGTCCCTCTACTAGGTTTCTTAAGTTGGCAGGCTATGTATGTAGGTATCACACGTACAGGCTGCACCAATGCAGCTAGAGGGTTGAAAATTTAAACCTTTACTCCTTACTATGTCTAGAAAAAACTTTTTACCCCCATTCTTTTAACATCCCACCAATAGGTTTTTATTGGTGGGGGCGGTCAGTTTACAATGTAAGTTTATGCTAAATTGATCCCTTAGTGTGTGTCCGTTTGTGTTCACACTTGTCGTTTTGAAAATTTCGTCTTATTTAGTGATCACCGCCCAACAAAAGGCGAGCGAAGTAATTTATTCATTGATCACCCATTTTTCCAATTTCTTAATTGATCACCCCCAACCTGCTGCCAAAAGACGTTGGTCCATGACGGTTTCTATTGAGTGACTAACCAGACACTTATCATATTTAATTTTGATTACGTGGTTACTTTTTTATTCATTTCAAAAAACATTTATAGTCAATGTCATTCTTGCCTTCCTCACCGGCATCCTCTCGTTTTTCATGTTTGTTTCTTTGTTTCTTTATGTTTTATAGACTCCCAAACGGCTGCAATCTAGGGGGCTTCAAATTTGTGTACACGGGTAACTTGATTCCAGGATTAACATAAGATAGGTGGCGCTGATCTCTGGTGGCCTCTGAAAGTCATTAGATGTCACCAGAAGTCATTTCTTGACAATATCTCCTGCCCTGAGCATTGGAAACAAATAATTTATATCAGAATTTTCTCCAATCATTATTCTAAAGAATGGCACAAAGATTTCCTACAAAAATATTAATTTTTATGTAATTTTTCGCGTTTTTGTTTTTGCGTTTATTGACATAAAACCTTTTATGGGGGGCGGGGGTTCAAAAAACAAAACAAAAAAACACTACTTATTGAAGAGAGTGAGTGTGCAAAATTTCAAGTTTCTACTATGAACGGTTAGGGCTGGGGCAAGTCCGGATACATAGATACATATAAATGTCAGAATACATAAATAACTTAAACCCAGCAGCAGTGATTCAACCGGTCTGTGTTGGGTAGCTGTGATTAATAAGCTCTCGATGTAAATAATCTTTTTTTCCATTTGTTGTGTTGTGTAAGAAGAAATATATTAAAGGACATACTTTCTCCTGTGTTGTCAAATTTGAAGTTATTTCTTCCCCGGGCAACGCCAGGTACCCAGCTAGTATATAATAAGTCCTGGTCCATGCTCTGATGATGACAGTAGGGTTGGCTTGAAGCACATTTAATACAACTGTTGGAAGGAGAATTCAGTCTAATATACAAAAGAAGAACATGTGTAAATGTGTGTAAGTCTGAGTATACTTTTCACGCGTTTTTAATACGCGTGTGTCTATGTGAACATATTGGTTCTTTTTAATTTATTTTTATCGATTTCTTTGTCAAGAACCGATACAGACTTTAGGTCTGGTATTCGACAAACTTTTCGAACTAGTATCGTCACTTTTGTTGCTTCGATTAATATGTTTCGACCGATTAGCTCTCCGGCCTTTTCCTAGATGTACACCACATTCGGTAACCCCCACTCTGATCAAGCGACAAAGATTCGTCTGACAGAGTAGATTTTTTTTTAATTTCCATTCGATAACCAAATATTCATTCCAATCACACACATACAAGGTATATCCGGAAAGTATCCAACCATTTTGAATATATCGAGAACCGGTTGCACGGCCTTGATGTAACTTGGCAAATATTGGGGGACCTTACTGCGCAGACAATTTCCAGTGGAGTTACTCAGGCGGCAGTAAGATGCCATTGAGTGAGCATGTGTGCTGTGTGACCGTCACATTCAAAATTACTGAGCCAGCCCATCCTTCACGTTTTGGGCAAAACATCGCATCATCCAGATATGTCAACCGCACTACAGTCCAGATTTGGCTCCAAGCGGCTTCTGGATTTTCCCAAAGGGATTTCAGACCGGGGGCTGTAATTTGAAGTGGAAAGGTGGCATCGCCCTATGTAAGATATTCTTTCGATAATATTAAATGGCCGGATACCTTCCGGACAGAACTCGTACATATACACTCAGGAGTTTTAAATTTGTATATCGAATTGACCCAAGAACTGATCATGAAATCAAAGGATCAAAATGGTATTGAACTACGCACAAGAAAAGTAAAACTTTTAAATCCTTTTAACATCCTCTGATGTGTTGTTTGTGATTCAATAAGAAATAAGTGCTAATTTGGTAATAATAGGTCAAAGATTGATTACAACTGATTACGTTATGTTAGATAAGCACGCAAAGCAGCTCGGTGATTTGGAAGGATTATCGGGAAACCCCCACTAAAAATACTCTCTTTGTCTATTAATAGCAAATCGGTGTCTAAATAAAGCACGTTTGTAGATAAATATAGTTACCGTCTGATCCGATTTAATATCAAGATAAGAATCTACTTAGATCAGACATAACATAATATTCTCTTACGTAATATTTAGGAATGGGGAAGATTCTCTTGCGCCAATCACCTAAAGAAAAATCAACAATACATATTCCTTCTACAAAATAAATACCATTTGAGCCGATTTAACACCAATACTATATAATTGTTGGTATTTGCTTGGTATAATTTTTGTAATGTTGTGTTTGGGTCGAAGAAGATTATGTTGCGCCAATTCACAAAAGGGGAAAGACAAATGTGCCTTCCAGCAAATAAATACCACTTGATTTAATATCGATAAAAAAGCAGTGTAGGTATTTACTTACGCAGGTATCCCCCTCATTTCGAAAGTTTGCTTTACGCCACTTTTCCGCTCTTAACAAAGGCGAAAAGCAAAAATAGCGTTCAGCGTTTGTTTTGCTGCAAGCAGTTATATATGCAGCACGTACCCTCTTCTTCTCTCTCCTACACCCGAGTCTCGTGTCTACGTCCCACCAACCCAACCTCCGACGACTTTCTCCCGTATAAATTAATGGTAATTTCTTCTTTGCTTTACGCCATTTCGGCTTACGAAAGGTTTTAATAAGAACGTGCTATTTTCGAATATATATTAATAGGGCGATGAAAAGGTTCCCGGTGCCATCTTTTGTACAGTGTTAGAGAAATATTAGAAGTGTCTTGAAGGTTTACTCGGCCCTTTGCTGCGTGTTCAATCAGTCAACTGTGGAGCCTCGTTTGAAAACCTTTGGAAAAGATTTAGAATCTTGTAAAATGGGTTCCACTCGACTTACGGGAACAAGCATTGGTCGGCGTTTAAACGCTTGATTTTCTCATCTTACTCGACACAGAAAAAAGTCATTTTTGGATGGCGATGAAAAATGGATTTTTTACGCGAGTCCAAAACGAAGAAAATCGTTTCTAGATCCAGGACAGACTTCATGTCTAAACGTAATATATTAGAAAAAATAGGCTCTTCTCTGTGTTTGGTGAAATTCAAAGGGAAATATTCATTACGATTCGTCGGAACCTAGACAAACTTACTGTACAACGCTACAGTGAGTAATTGGCTTATATGAATGACGCATTGGAACCGAAAATACCATTTTCTGGTAAAGGAAGTGGGTCGGTGATTCTGTCCTCAAGTTGAATATACGATGCAGCAAACACTCAAAGAACTCGAATGGGAAGTTCTTCTACATCTAGCGTATTTTCCAGATTGGTCACCTTCAGACTATCACTTGTTTAGTTCCATGCAACACATTGCCTGATAAGAATAAGAACAGAATATACAATTTAGCTGAAGGGTGGCGTATGGTCATAAAACGTCAAGGAAAATACTTTGATGGCTGAATAATGTCGCTATGAATTAATATCAATGAAATATTATGTCCAAACAAATGCTAGAATTCTTTGCATCAACCGAATAAGTTTAACCAATGTTTCAGCTGTCTCAAATTACCTTACTAACCACAGATGTATTAATGGTTCCTACGCTCGTCTTTCTCCAAAATATGTTAACTCCAGTGAAATGTGTTATCTTGCTGCCCATAGATCAATTAATGATTATTTTGGGATGGAAAACTTCTGCTTAAGCAGATAAACAGTAAGTCTGAAAGCCAAACCTTCGACAAGCTTGGAATATAGCTGTCACACTAGTAATTAGCCATAAATAACGTAACGTTGTTGTTTCCCCTGCTGGAACATTGTGAAATGTATTGGTTGAAGTGATAGTTAATCAATGAATAATGAAGAAGTAGAAGAGGAATCTGTTTCACAAATAGGGTCTTTCGAGAACATTTTGTAAATTAAAGACTGACATATTTTTCATCAAGTTTATAAATCTATACCTCTGTTAATAATCCAGTATATGAAAATATAGGGTTACGGTACTTTCGTCTACATCACTTGAGCAAATATCAGTTTTGTCTCAATCACGTTAGTCTAAAATCACTTTTGTCCCCGCAATATCTCCAAAGGTTCTCAATGAATGTCAATGACATTTTGTCGAATGGTGGGCCATTGGCTAAGGAAGAATTGATGAAATTTCGTTTTTCGATCGAGAGGGAAAAAATTCCAGGATCCGTCCAAAAAAGTAATTAAAGAAATATCACTCATTCAAAAAGAATCCCTGGATCCACCAAAACATTTTTTCAATTCTTGCTTAGCCCATGGTCAGCCATTCGACAAAATGTCATTGAAATTCATTGAGAACTTTTAGAGATATTGTTGGGATAAAAGTGATTTTAGACCAAAGTGATTTAGACAAAACTGATATTTGCTAAAGCGATGTAGACGAAAGTGCTGTACCCCGAAAATATAACAGGTAAACGCTCTCTCTCTCTTTCTCTCTCTCTCTCTCTCTGAGACACACGAAGACGTGCCCCGCCTACATACATATGAGGATGTTACACATAATATATCGTTTTTTGCATCATACAGAATAATGTTAAACGTGAAAGATTTACGAATGTAATTGGATTTTTTGCAGATTCAATGTAAATAAAAGTATAATACATTATTATAGAAGTCTTTTGAGTCCTTAATGGCAATGGTGTCTACCCAAGAAGTTAAACTAATTTTCAAGTACAATTTCAAATTAGTCAATTTGTCAACAAAGCATTTGGAGTAAACACCACTACAGTGTGTACTGTTCAGCGTTGGTTGAATAGGTTTAAGTCTTGAAATATGGATACCAATAACAAACCTCGAGTTCGAGCACTTTCTGGAGACTATGGGTCCTTCAACAGCTACCATATCACGTAATTTCAAGGCAATAGGAAATGTTAAAAAGTTGCAAAAATGAACTACATGAACTGAATGATATGCTCCATGACAATTCCATGACTGTGTCTAAGCTTAGAGAATTGGGATATGGAGTCTTACAGCATCCTTCATATTCACCTGATATTTCTGCAACAGACTATCATTATTTCAAGTATTTTGACCTTCATATCCATAATAAAAGGTTCATTAATAGGGAAGCCATAATTCATACTTTACTGAATCTATAACCACTAAAGCTAAATGGTTTTTATAGAGATAGCATATTATCATTATAGGATCGTTGGAAAATAGTTATTGCTTCAAATGGTTCATATTTTGATGAAATATATACCGTTCTTTTGTTGTTTATATCAATCTTCATCTTATTATTCAAAAAACGACAATGCATATATAACAAGCTAATATTCTCTACATATTAATACGATAGTTCGTATCAACTTGCATACTTTTACAAGCGTACAATGTGCATAACGCTTCCTAGATTTCTCCTCAGCACACTGATACTGAACATAACCTTACTATTTACAGATCCGTTGATAATTCTACTGGGACTGAAATATTCTGTTTATGCTATTCAATGATATACAACGTACAGTCAATATTTTGACAAAGTTGGATTATAAATTTACCACAACCAGTATGCTGTCTTCAGTGTATGAGCAAACCTTGACAGCCAGAATAAATGTTTTTACCTCCATTAATCTCACTGAAGACTGGTGTATAGTTAATAGGTTTGTTAATAGATAAAAAGGTAAAACTGAAAGAGGAAAGAATACACAAGACCATATAATTCCTACAAAAGCAATATAATAAATGCATACACAATACAATGTAATAAATGCATACGCCAAGCAATATAATAAAGGGATATACAAGATAGTGTAAGTCCGTTAAGGTTAATTATAAAAATTTGCATTTTTACCAAGTGCTATTAAAAACTGTAAATAATATATCCTTTCTTTTTTTTCTGTATTGGTAAAATATGGATTACTTTAAATTTGGCCTCAAGTCTCTAGTCACGGGGACATGGGATCCCCCCTACTGAATCCAGCACTAAATGACTAAATGTCGGTGTGCCGTTAAACAAAACAATCAATCAATCATTTAAATTTGTGTCTCAAATCCAACATGGATCTTCTTTGATTCTGACGAGAAAAACATGGATCTTCTTTGATTCTGATAATAAAAACCATTTACATTTCATTCTTTAAAATAACCTTTTAAATAACTATTTAAATTTCATTCTTTCTCTACATTTCAGATCCACCAAGTTTCACCAAAAAGCAGCGGGACTAAGAGACTCGAATTCACACCTGATGTAAAAGAACATCTTTTTTCTCCGCCACCACCACATCGGAATCCAACTGCTTATTTATATCAAGATTCAATACTCCCAAACAATTCAAATCAGAGTAATTCAAAAAGAAGATCATCAGCTTCGTTTTTTGGTTTTTGTTTTTTCAATCAGTTTCTGCCACTGAAAAAAAACAAATTGAAATTCGAACTCACAAATCACATTTTCTATTGTGGACAAAACTCTAACGACCAAAACATTTAATTATCTCCCTCACTCGAGTTGCAATCCAAGACCAATTTATCTTCATAATCTTGGAGAAAGTTTCTCCTTAAACCACAGAACTGGCGCCTACACAAAACCACAAGGAGGGGCTGACTGAATCATTTGGTTCAATGGCCGCCAAGTTATTACCGCAACCATTTTACGATACGTTTTTACCTAGAGATCGGGTAAGTAACCTATTTTTATATTTTGTAAATAAATTTCAGCTAAATAAACTGGTTCTACTGTAGTATGCGGTCTACCATTAAGTTTCTACTGTAGGAACCAGTCTACCATTGAGGTTCTACTGTAAGATCCAGTCTACCATTAAGTTTATACTGTAAGAGCCAGTCTACCATTAAGTTTCTACTGTAAGAACCAGTCTACCATTAAGTTTCTACTGTAAGAACCAGTCTACCATTAAGGTTCTACTGTAAGATCCAGTCTACCATTAAGTTTATACTGTAAGATCCAGTCTACCATTAAGTTTCTACTGTAAGAACCAGTCTACCATTAAGGTTTCTACTATAAGATCCAGTCTACCATTAAGGTTTCTACTGTAAGATCCAGTCTACCATTAAGTTTCTACTATAAGAACCAGTCTACCATTAAGTTTCTACCTACTGTATATGTGACATAAAGTTTGTTAGTAAATATCCTTTTCTACTTGAGGTCACCAGTTTGTTAAGAAATAAGTCAAGTTGGGTATATAAAAGTACCAACAATAACGATGTTTCGGGATTACTGCGGAATAAATAAAAATTGTTTGAAGTGATGTTTCACTGAAAGCTATAAAAGTAGAATTTGATAAAAGATAAAGACTGAAGTTATAAAATAATAATTAATTAATTTTAAGAAGAAACAACACAAGATTAAGCAATGCACATGAGTTGTTAGAAGAGTTTAAAGATTGGTTGAAAGTTCTGTCGTATTAACAGAAGAAAGCATAGTAAAGACAAGTGTAGACTAAACCGTGAATGGCGTGGAACAATAACTTATTAAAAATGAAAGCAATCAGAGAGGACATACCTCTGTCAACGCCGCTGTCAGTAACCTTAAACATCATTGAAATCACTTAGTGGATAGATGAGAGATGGGGTAGTTAACTGTTTAAATTTCGACTGTTGCATATACTCTTTGATTCATATAAGATGCTGAAAAGGAAATTAATGTAACGAAAAGCCCTGCACATATAACTACGACGTAGGGGAGGTAATTGTGCATGGAGCCGCTCAAAGATTTAGTCACTTCTTCTTTTCCCTATTGTTCACCCTACCTAGATGATCTGTCCACTCTTGTCCACTCTTCCAGAAAATACCAATGAAATTAATTGAGAACTTTTGGAGACAGGAAAAAAGAATTGGCGATATTATGTGTTTTGGACATATAACTACGGCGCAGGGGGTGTAATTTTGCATGTATCTGCTCCAAAACGTAATCGGTTCTTACTATGCCCATTGTCCACCCTACCAGAAAATTAATGAAATTCCTTTAGAACTTTTGGAGATATCTTGCGGACAGGAAATAAAGCGAACCAACAGACAAACAAACCAACAGCCGCGACCAAAAATATATACCTCTTTACAACTTCGTTAGCAGAAGTAAAAAAGGGTGTGTATGTAGGTGAGGAAGTACGGTGTGTGGGTGTAGGGATTAGCCGTAGGGCATGTTCATTTTCTTAGTTTACCTCTGTCAAGGAAGTTGTGGTTCGCATTCTTTTCCTGTCCACAAGATATCTCCAAAGGTTCTCAAGGAATTTTATTCAGATTTTCTGGTGGGCAATATGCAAAGGAAGAACTGATTAAATTTTGGAGCGGATCCATGCACAATCACACCACCTACGTCGTAGTTTTATATTCAAAATACATAATATCGCCAATTTTATTTTCCTGTCCGTAAGATATTTCCAAAATTTCTCAATGATCTTTATTCAGATTTTCTAATGGCGTTGACAGAGGTATTCCCTCACTGGGTGCTTTCTAGTTAAAGGAAGGGTTTAGGCTGGTAGAGCGCGGGCGCTCAGGTTTAGATTGATAGAGCGCGCATGCTTCGATAGACCACATTCTACTGTAGCACCAATGACCAAAAGTATATGGAAAACACATTTGTCATCTCTTTTCTGAGGTTCTGAGATTAAGTATTTTCAATTATAAAATAGTTTCCGGTAAATTGGGGTATCCGTTTATCTGGAAACCCAAAACAAATTTTAAAAAGAAAAATTAATGAAAGTTTTCTTCGCCTATTTGAGCCAACAACCCGATTAATTGCAGTGAGTATCTGCGCCCATTTCTACCAGGCTGTGTTATTTTATAGATGTGTATCAGGTCACTTCTCAATCTTCTGTATTGTAGAGTGGGAAGCTATAGTAACTGTAATGTTGTCTGATATTAGTGCCTTTGTTGTTTGTTGTTAGTTTCTGTTTTTATCTGTTTAGCTGTGTTTAGTTTGGACACGTTTGGTTCACAACCGTATTAGCTGTGTTTAGAAAAGAAGCGGGGGGACGGAACAAAGACACGTGTGCCCAGGGATGTTGCCTGTGAAGAAGAGAGCCTTCCCCGTTCCCACTTCCGACCCGCGTTCTGAGGACTGGAAATGGGATGGCGGCTGCTAGGAGCTTGCTTTGGCGTGTTTATTTATTATTAATCGTAACCACTAATACATACATATATAGCCATTAATACATACATATATAAACATTACAGTAACATTAATTATTCTCTAATGTTAATATAAGTATAACTCTTCCTTTGTTTAATCCCTAATGCATTGTTTGTCGTTTCTGGTTGCGGTCAGTTTCACATCTTTTTAGTATAGTTTGTGTATGCTTGCCGTTCTCTAGTATTATCTGCAGCTTTGACACACGAATAAAAAGGAAGGAAGGAATGCAGGCTGGGAGGCCAGAACATAAATGAGGACATGTGGTTTTTTTCATTCGCTGCTTGTGTCAAAGAATGTCATCTAGTAGGATACAATAATTTTACCAAACATTCCATCAGTGAAAATAGCCAACCACAAAGGAAAGAGAAAGGCTTTGTAGTTTCTAATTAACCAAAATAATAATTAAAACTATAAAATGTTTTAACGTTACAAGATAATTGGAACGACGACATAACATCTATTCTGTCGTGTGTGAGTATTTGTGTGGGAGATAGTTACTAAAAGAAATGATTCGCCTCTCCACGAAGGCAAATTGTGACACAAGGTCGAGTTTAATGTGAGTGCCCTCAGGCACAAGAATTGTCCCTTTCACTCGGCCTTGCCTTTTGTCATGCCATAGGTATCAGGAAATACTCTGACCCTGTCCTTCTTAGTGCAATGGGGAAGTGCAGCCTGGTGGAGTGGGTCTGGGTGAGCGGATCTGGGTGAGTTTAACTTAATAATTATGTTGAGTCTGCATTCTATCTATCTATCTATTCAATACCTTATATATAATGGGGATTTGCTTAAGCTCTTTGACACGACGTTTCTCCCTGAAAATTGCGTTTACCACCCCAAACAAAAAACGGTTGCAAGCTTTAGATATTTCACTCTAGATCCAAAGAGTTTCGTGATTTTTTTTAAGCAAATAAACGCATTTTTAAGGCTGGACAAAAAGTAACGTTTTGAATTCTTAAGTGCAGAAGACTAAAACGGCTATATTGTTATAGTAATTTTGTTTACATAACAAAAACTAAACACGTCGAAATTATTTTTTTTT
The DNA here is from genome assembly GCA_006491835.1 of Architeuthis dux. Lineage (NCBI taxonomy): Eukaryota > Metazoa > Mollusca > Cephalopoda > Oegopsida > Architeuthidae > Architeuthis > Architeuthis dux. The sequence goes on along the minus strand of VCCN01005588.1, from coordinate 4,243,155 downwards.
TAACATTCACTGCATCAATTTCGATAGGGATTCAAGTTTGTTTTTAGTATTCATATAATATTACATAAAAGGTGAATAAAAAGTTTGTTCTACGAAAACTGCGGTGTAAACTAAACTAAACCGATTATTGACCAAAGGCCGTTGTATCAATTTTAATTACTATTTGCCTTCATGAAGCACATAAAATTACTTATTTGCTCTTCAAATATTAGGATGCCTGTCATTAAAGAATTAACAGATACAAACAAATAAGCTTAAACCGAATGTAAGGTTAATATGAAATAAAGTTGGCGAGAAAGTAAGTATGAGTATGATGATCTTAAAAGTATTAAAAGTAGCCAATACTAATTACAGTACAGTATTAGTAACTAGTTGTATTAAATGCTAGTAGTCCCGTGTGTAAGGAAGGAGGCAGAAAGGAAATGCCGATACGGAGGTAATTCCTTGTTCTCCACATGGATGTCACGTAATGTGAAGAAAGGTCTCCGATTGGCTGGTAAGGTATGATGTTAAGGAGAGATTTGGAGAAGAAGGCACAATTCGCCATTTTGCTTATTTCGAATAGCCCGCCCAAATGTAGTGATTTGAGAGGCCATTTTTAAACAACGCAAGACACGAGGACACGTGTCTAATGAATAGCAAATAAAAAATATATCTGATCGAATACAGAATAAATGTACATATAAACGAGAGTAAAATAAAGATAACACAACATGTATTTAGGACAAACATAAAGACATTTTATAAACAGAAAGGCATATAATGATACATACATGTAAAGAACATTGAGAGGAATAAAGGCATGCAAACATAACGATAGATCTATCAGTTTCTATCAGAAAGGGCTATTAGCCTCAAACTGAATTAGAAACAATATATATGATCTAGCGTGTATCAGCCATGGTCGTTACTTTTAGACGGGGAGAAGAAACACTGAATTGATAATAACGGTAGTTGTGGTTTTCCTGACATAC
>VCCN01005588.1:4194016-4204338 GCA_006491835.1 Architeuthis dux | reverse complement strand
ATGTTGCTGTCTTCTATAATGGATATGATATAATTTTGTATTGAGCTGTATGCGAGTTTGTATACATATATGTGCAAATATGTGTGTATATTTCATCTATATTAGAGGAAGAAAAATGTATACAAAAGTGAACAAGTCCGTACTTACATCTCAAACAGGACTTTGATATCATAGTTTGTGCATTCAGTATTTAGCTAACGAGTTTTCCTATTTAATATTATACTAATAAATTTACACCATTACAACCTACTGGTACAAAGATATAAAGACAGGGATGATTCAGGAGTTTACACTCTAACAAACCACTTTGATGAATAAACATCTAAGTGTAAATGTTTTGGTAGCCACACAAATCTGATGTGAAGAATTTCAAAGTAATGACCAACAGGAGGTTAGCAAATCCAGTTAGTGTTTTTGCTGCCAAAGGTTCCAAGCTTTGTCGGACCTTTCATCAATTGGTCGAAAATGTTATGCCACCGATTCATAAATTATCTATCCTGAAAATTGTCCTAGAGTTTGATTCTAATCCCTAGACTGCCATAACGAGATGTGACCTTTCAATAACAATTTCATGGCAGATACTAGAGTACCAGATAAATCAAAGAAAGAGACATCGGTTTTGGCAACAGAAATGCCATATAGTACACTTCATTGAACAGTGTTTTTGAAGTTTTCAATAGAAAAGATGGAAAAACTTGAAAAAAATGCTGCAGCAATATTTCACTACTGTTTACGCAACGAAATTGCTTATTTATAATTTGACAAAACAAATAAGTCATAAATAATGAACGCTATTAGAATATTTTTTAAAAGATCTTTGAGTTTATATTTTATAGACTAATAGTTATCATCATCAACTTTGGCATTGCTGTTTGTTGTTGTCAACTGTCAGTACGTTCCTGATGCAGTTTCCACTGGGCCCTGTTGACTTGCAGATCTTTCATAGTTGTGAGACAAATGGATGGGTTTTCTTTCTTTTGGACACACACATCGATGTTATGTTACAACAGCAACTGTACCAAGAAAACCTTTTGGTTATTGTGTAGTAAAGTTCAAATGTTTTGAGCTCCCAGATGGAAGGTTTCGCCATCTTTGAGAATAGGGTTGGTACTCGGGTCCTAGTAGTCCAGACTAATAATGAACTCAAATTCTTTGCCATTTTTATTATTCATGTTATGTATAGAATTTTATTTAGGGAAAAAATTACAGCCACATGTTAAAAATGTTTTGTGTTCATATCTATGCCGAAATTACTTATCATCTTAAGAGTTATTTCATCAACAACAAATATTTTTTTAAATTAAAAATATTATCTGCCAATAGGGAGTTATTTCTGTAAGTTAAATACCAAACAAAATTTTTGAAAACAGTAGTGATCAAATTGATATGAAAGTAAAACAGGTCTGGGTAGTCACACAATAGAAACCTTCACGTAACCAACGTGTGAATGCTGGCAGACACAAACTAAGGGACCGATTTAACAAAAACTTACATTGCAAATTGAACCCCCCCTCCCACTAAAAACCGATTGGGGGGGGGGGCTTAAAAAAAAAAACAAGTTTTCTCTAGACATAATAAGGAGTAAATGTTTACATTTTCAGCCCTTTAGCTCCAATGGTGTGGCCTGTACGCATGATACATACATACATACAGACCAACTTAAAAACTGAAGAAACCTATGTTGACAGTTTTGGTTGACGGTTTCTATTTAATTTAATCAAATAGGAATTGATTCAGACTCATTTTGTTTTACACCAATCTATTCGACCGTTAATTTAATCTAGATATATTCCCTAAAAGATCTTGCAAAAAGCTAGGTGACCGAGTGATAGAAAAAAATCAAAGAAAAAAAAGTAGGGACTGGCCAACATGATAAGGTATCTTCCTCCACAAAGTGGGTAGTACTGATAGATCCACTTGCAGGCTAGGAAAGAATGAGAGTAAAAGAGCACAATTGAAACCTGACCATAACAATGATTCCGATTACAATGGAGATACAAGTCCGCACATCGAACATTATGGCAGCAGAATAAAACAAGTATAGACATTTATTCAAGCTCTTTCATTACACAGGAACTCTTCCATCAACATCATGGTTAGTTTCCTGGAAACCACGACTAAGTGAAACAACATTAAGTGAAACCAATTTTACCGTAGACACAATTATATAAATAGGGGTTATTTAATTTATTGTAGTGTAGGAATTTTGCGGCAAACTTATGTCTAGTCAGTAAAATCACTTAATTCGCAATTCCACCTACAGTATTTTATATTATCATACATTTATATCTTTTTTTTTTCTCGGCGAAGCTATAATGAAACAATGTTGTATGAAACATTAATTGAGGAATTTCTGTACCTAACTGGTTAAAATCCTACAGTTATCCCACAACGAGAACTCTACCAGTTATCTCCATTGCTTCCTCAGGTATTCCTAATGCTTATTTATACTATTATTCCACTTGTTTATATGTATGACCGTTATGCTTTTCTACCTAGGATCAGAGTGTAGTATCTGCTCGATCCTTAGCCCTTCTGAGCTGAATTCAGTTACGCCTTCTGGTCGAGAAAGCTACATAATAATATTAAGCAGGGAAGAACTGGGAAAAGCAAAGGAGGGAATGAAGGTGTGAAGGGGGGAGAGGTGGGAGGTAAGAACACTAGAGAAAAACGAAAAAGAAAACCAGGTAAAAGGAAGAAATAAATAAATATACATATATCGGGAGGGGGGAAGGAATAGAGACGAAAGGAAGACAGAGACAGGCTTGCTGGCTGGATATCAAGAGACAATGAGTAAAACATTGAAAGGCAGGTAGGGATATGAAAGGCGTAAAGATTGCAATACATTAAAACACTTAATGGAGAGGATAGAGCAAAAGAAAGATAAAAGTGAGGATATTTCTGCATCCCTTATTCGCATATGAAACTAATCCATGTTTGTATAACATTTAGATAAAAATATGGCCAGACAACAGGGATTGGAAGGGATAAGGGAGAGAATGAGAAGATACAGGCAAAGAGTGAGAGAAGAGCAGAGGCAGGAGATAATGGATAATATTAGTTGTCAACATCAGTCAAATTTTGACGGGTCCAGCTTGTCTATAATAAATTCCACATAAATTTCTTGATGTTTTTTTAGCCTTTTTTCTGAAATTTGACAATATAATCCCTAAAAATATATCACTGCTTCTCCTAAGAATCTTTGAGTTCATACATATCTGACAGAAGCAGACAAAAATTTAAGCCAGCGTTCTCACTAGCCAATGGCTATTCCCAATAGAAACCTAATTACAATTTCCCAATTAAGCTGAACTCTGTTTTGATCATTTTGGCCATTTGTTGGTGTGTTTTGACCAATTTTAGTGTCTTTTTGGCAATTTTGGGTTTTTTTTTTCTTGAATAAGAAAATTGCGGACCTCGGAAAACTTACCAATCCTATAAAAACAGTGGGGAAATCAAATTCCTGGGTAACACCCTGATAATATATATTGCATGTCCAGCACTGGGGTCCAAATGCTAAAAATATTAATGGTAAGTATGTGGTAACAAGCACTAAAGCTTAGAATGGAATGTTATGGCTTTCAATCCAATGCGTTACCATAGAGCTATATTTATAAGAAGAAAGAAAGAAAGAATGGTATTTTTATACACTTCCAGTGTTTTTATATGCTTGGTTGAATGAAAAGGTACCAAAAGTATTTGTGAGGAACAGACACATAAAAATTCATGGCCAATATTTTTTCCACATTTTCCGTCTATGAAGCATGGCAAAAAGCAAGGTACCATGAATAATTTGGCTATGAGAAGCCAGAATTTCAGGAACAACCTTTTGCCTACTCAAGTGAATATACACATACTAAGCAAAATGGAAGTAAAGAAGAAGAGGCCAACTCTGTGTTTTGGTTAGCTAAAGAGGAAATAAGCCAATTCGTTACAGAGACATCTAGCCATATATTCAGTGTCCAATTCAGCCATTCTATTCTGGGATATTACAACAAGGTTCCTAGCCATTAATAAGGAGAGAATTAGAAACCATCAACCAAAACTGCCAATATAGGTTTCTTTCAGTTTTCAAGTTGGTCTGCATGGCTGGCTATGCATTTATCACGTGTACAGGATACACCAATGGACAAATTACTTTTTATGTCTAAAAAAAACTTCTTTTTTTTTTAAATTCCCCCCTAAATAGGTTTTTGTGTGCAATGTAAGTTTATGCTAAATTGATCACTAGTTTTTGTCCATTTGATTTTTGAAAATTGAGACTTTTTAGTGATCACTGCCCAACTACAGACAAGAGAAGTAACTTATTCATTGATCAGCCCTTTTTTCAATTTTTTAATTAATCACCCCGATTATGGCATGCTGCCAAAAGACGTTGGTCACGTGACCGTTTCTATTGAATTTTCATATTTGTTGGTTGCCATGAAGCTAAAATGCTAATTTGTACCTTGAACAACAAGCCATTCATACTAATCAAAACAATATGGAAATTATTTCAATATAAATGTAGCTAGATATTTGCACCATGTAAGTATTGCAGTTTTTACAAGTACATGAATGTACTAACTGCTATGGAGGTAAGAAGAGTATAACGAACCAATGAACTAACCTTTCAAGTGAGGAAAGCTTGCTTGCCTACCTAGAATATCAGCATTTGAAATGCTTTTACCAGGGCTTGAACTACAGATGTAACAGACAAATTTACAACTACATCAGCCACCGAGTAGGCTCTATATAGATTTGAATTTGTTCGGCAATGTACGAGATCTGTCTGGAAAGTATCCAACCATTTAATATTAACTAAAATAAAATAAAATAGCCTATCTAAAGCAATATCACTTTAGTCCCCTTCAAAGCACTTCCCTTGGGACCTCACACACTTGTCCCTTGTGTCCCGTCCATTTTTCAAGACAGTCTGCAAAATTCTGTTTCAGGATTGCCATCAGCTGCCTTGTTGCATTCTCCTTAATCTCATCCATGGTTTAAAATCTAGAAGTAGCAGGGAGCCAAATCTGGTTTATGGGGGACTGCCAGATGTGGGTGATGCAAGGTTTTACCAAAAGACTGTACGAGACGTGAAGAATGACTCGCTTGGTCATTGTGAATGCGACAGTTACACAGTACACAAGATCACTCAATGGCATTTCACTGCTGACTGAGTAACCCCATGGGAGAGTGTTCGCGCTTGCGCGATAAGGTCCCCTCTGATCGGTTGCCAAGTTACATCAAGGCCATGTAACCGTTTCTCGAGATATTCAAAATGGCTGGATACTTTTCGAGCAGACCTTGTGCATCTGGTGATGCGTAAATTATTCAGACAAGTAAAATACTAAAAAAAACAATTCAAGTTTACACACAGTTTCATTGGTTCAACTCTTTCAACAGTATACCGGAGAACTTTCATTATTAATTAGAAACGGAGGAGTTACTTCCCCTAAACTATTACTGTTAGAAAGAAATCATCTTTAAATAATAAGATCTAAATGAATTATGCCAATGAGGATTTCACTATCTTGATTCACACTATGAAATCTAATAAACTATTCTGCTTAATTCATTATTTGTATTCCTTAGTTATTAAACAGTTAAAGAGACAATGTTTTTACTGCTTTAATCACATTGACTTGGGTATTCAAATCAATAGCCTCAAACTAATTTTGGTATTTTAACCTATAGACCAAATGATCTTCAACCAATTTTATGTAGTTGCTTCAATATGTATATATCTATCTATAATTGAAGAAATCTGGGTGTGTGTGTACCGAGATAAGTCAACAATTGATTATTGTACAAAGTTAATATACAGGGTGTCCCGTAATTATCTCCTTTCTGCCAACTTTGTAAGGGGAGCAACTTTGTATTGACTAAGCTCAATCGTGGAGAAATTGAATACCCTCAGGTGCATAGTCAATACAAAGTTACTCCCCCTACAATGCACAGAAAGGAGATAATTACGGGACATCCTGTATATGAGTCAGCACACCAGGCTTTGCTGTGTCGAGTTTGAAGTTGTTTGGATCAGCGGTTCTCGAGAAATCTAATAAAAAATAAATTAAAAATTACAGATTGAAGATCTTTTATGTAAGATTATAGATCTAAATTTAGTATAAAATATCTGAATTGGCTACACTGAAGAGAAGTAACGATGGACAGAAATTTATTTTATATGACTATTATGGCAGGCTGCTCTACACACCATAAAGTCTGGTCCCTGCCAAACATGCATCTTTGGAACGGGCACTGCCCTCGTTTATATAATTATATTCATAAATTTAAAAAAAACTATTTTGAATTATAGAGTAGCAAGTATTTTAGTAGACCTCTCTAAAAAGCACACACAGGTTGTTCAAAACCCTTTTGAGACTCCTGGGACATATATATCCTAGGGTTTCTATGACTGCTGGGATATGTATGTCCCATAGATCTCTTTTAGAAGTCTACTGGGATGTATATGTCACGAAAAATATAGTAAATGAGATTTTCCAGGCTTTTACAACCAGAGACAATGACATCACCATAGACCATAGAAACCCATGTAGAAATTAGTTCACATTACATGACTGAACAGGAAAGACATGTAGGCGGAGTGATCTGCTAATTCAGTATTTTGCATCTGTTCCGGGATATATGTCTAATGGGACAGATGTATCCAATAATGATTTTGGCTCTTCAAAATATGGAAAATATGATTTAATAAAAGAATAGTTTTCTTTAACCCTTAGATAAAAATTAACATGTTTGGGATTTTTTTATACACATAATCAGACATTGAGCATCTAGCATTTTAGGAGTAGGTTCTATATTAACCAAATCCCCACCTTTTTTTGGCCATTGTTAATGGTAAATTATCCACCGGATTTTAAACTACATTCTTCTCAATTCGTTATTAAGATATTTCCATGAAATATTAAAATCTGGCTATTTCAGACATGCCGATTTGAAAAATGCTAACCTTATTTACCTATGTATTACTTAAAGTTAGTAATTTAATGGGAAATGTTGCCTAATTCCTATCCAAACGTGTGGACCAGTATATATTAAAACAATCCCCTCTCAAAGGTTTCAGCCCAGACCACAAGAATTTAAGCTTTTTAGTAATGTTGATGGTTCTAACAAACTACTAGCAAAATTTGAGATTGGTCTGAGCAGTTTTCATACTGTTTTTTGGGAATTTTCAACTTCATCCGTTAATATGCCACTGGTTGCTAATTGAGCACTCAAAATATGAACTTTATTTGACTTGTCATTACCTAAAATGTATCAAACAATTTTATTCTTTACTGTCCAACTAAATTCCATCTATTAAACCATTTGAATGTCATTTAATTACCTCTTCATACAAATGATCAATTTTTCACATCTGATATTTTAAATGATTAATTAAAAAAAAAACATTTTTCTGTTTTTTCTACAGATCTAGCTCCAAATGAGATAAATTGGCATCACTAGTGCTGGGTACCAAATATACATGTACTAAGGAAAGTTGCAGTTCCATCGACTTCAACTGGACAATACAAGCTGATTGAGAGTAAAAATATAAATAGCCAGATTTGAATATTTCATGGCAATATCTTAGTAACGAAGCGAAAAAAAAAATACAGTTTAAAAACCAATATTTAAATATTTGAAGTCTCCAAAACCATACAAGGTACTAGAATACAATTTTACATGGTCTATCAGCACGAGGTTCTCTGCAGATCCACACATTTTCATGAAATTTGGAGAGGCAGGGTTAATGTGAAATTAAACATTTGGAAAAATAGCTCATTTTCATTAAGAACTTGAGTTTTGGTAAATTTGTTATGATTTGTGTATCCGGCCACCTGTGGCAGAAATGTAAGTGACCTCGATCACCTTAGGTGATGGGTATATTGCATCAGGTTGTAAACAGGAAATGGGGACCAGTGATTGACACTGTATCTCACCATGTAGGCCTTAGAGAAACTATAAAAGAAGACTGTCATCCCTCCCCGGGAAGCGGACAGAAATCTCGACACTCAAAGAAGAGAGACTGACATCAGCGGAGCCGAAAGACACAACACCGCTGTCCCTGTTGGGGGACAGACTGGCGGTTCTCCTTATCTTCTCTCTCCCATTCTTCACTCTCCGGCCGACAAAGATGTATGTTGTGTAATAAAAATATGTCCAGATATTTTTACAAGCAAGTCTTCGAGTTTCCTTTCTATCCAAGTCCAGAACATTCAACGAGTATATAACAAATTAAGAGTTTCAGGTCACAATGACAGTTCTTTATGGGACGGATGTTCCCATCTTAAGGTGGCTGGATAGTAGAAATTGTTCCTTTCCCAACATATGCCGTTGGCTGGCAACCAACTATTATGTTTACTGGACTTGTGAGGCTAACCCTGCTATGAAACAGACCTTACCCCAGGCCGATTCCCTGACCTTATCACCTCATTTGACAGGCGTCACTAGCAAGGATAAACTCTCATACATGGACACACTCTCCAAATTGTACTCAAAAATATCATTAGAATAGTCAAAGAAACAGACTAACATTTCATTGAGATAATCCTAAGCCTTTCTTTACACATTATCTTAATGCAATTCTTTTCTCAAATAATAAGTTTAAGTATCAAAGCAAAAGCTAATATTCCATTGTGCCTTGCTGCTACATAAATCATTTTGCAATATTTGCCCAGCAACAGTATTAAATAACACTATCAATTCAGGTTTCCACCACTGGGTCCATTGACATACATTAGTGAAATAATTTCTCACATCATGCAGGAAGGATTGGATTTATAGCAGGTTTAAACACCATCCCTTGATGTTGATTATATATTCTATAGAGGGACATTTGTAATTATTTCAAAGCTATGAAACTGCCACAAAATGATTCTGCTTCCGTGCTTACACACCACCCAGTATATCGTGCAATTACAGAGTCCATTTGATAAAGCTTTACTTTGTCCACCATCAAAACACTTCTGACATATACAAAAAAAAAATGACAAAAACACTGGACAGAAAAACCTGTCCAAACCGTCATGCTATATTGCACACAATAAAACTGCATGATTGATTACACAGCGGGATCTTAAAACAAACAGAGGTATGGCTTTATGCAGCAATTTACTGAGGCAAGTTTTCTATCTTTTTTAAAAATATTTTGACTGACATACCCTTCAGGTGTCATATTTGATATCTATAATAATATTATTCTTGCTCCTCACTTAATTCATTCTTATGTACATTACACTCCACTTTATCTTACAATGTCTAATGTATTATATGATTGACAACATACAATAACATTCAGAGAATCATTAATCACTCCTACCTACAACACTGGTTTATTGCTGGGTTTAGGTTATTCATGTCTCACATTTATATGTATTTATCTATGTATCCGGACTTCATCCAGCCCTAATCGTTCATAGTAGAAACTTGAAATTTTTCACATACACTCCCCTCAATGAGGGAAAATGTTACTTTTTGTTTTTTGAAAATTTCGCCCCTAAATAGGTTTTTAGAGGTGGGTTCAATTTTCAATGTAAGTTTATGCTAATTTGGCCCCTTAGTTTGTGTCCAGCAGCGTTCATGCTTGATTTGTGAAAATTTGGACTTTTTAGTGCCCAACAAAACGCGAGAGAAGTAACTTATTCATTGAGCACCCCTTTTTCCAACTTTTTAATTGATCATCCTCAACACAGCATATATTGGTGGCGGCGATTCATAATTTCCCTTGGAATGATGGTTTTATATTTAAACTAGCATAGTACCCGTAAAAAAATGACAGGATTATTTACATATGGATCAGCACTTTTTCCTAGGATCAGAGTATCTGTGCGTTCTGCCTAGGATCAAAGTGTTGCTTCCCGTCCCTCTGCCGAGGATCCATGTAGTATCAGTGCACTCTATCTAGGATCAAAGTGTTGCTCTCCGGCACTTCTGCCAAATATCAGTGTAGTATCTGTGGCTCACTGAAAAATGTTTCACACAATATATATACAGGTGCATCTCAAAAAATTAGAATATTGTGGAAAAGTTGTTTTTTTCCGTAGTTTAATTCAAAAAGTGAAACTTTCATTTATTCTAGATTCGTTACACATAAAGTGAAATATTCCAAGCCTTTTTTAGTTTTAATTTTGATGATTACAGGTTACAGGTCATGAAAATCAAATATCCACTAATATCAATAAAAAAAAACGAATTTATAATATAGAAATGTTGAACTTCTGAAAAGCATATTCATTTATGCACTCAATACTTGGTCTGGACACCTTTTGCACGAATTACTGCATCAATGCACCGTTGCATGGAGGTGATCAGCCTGTGGCACTGCTGAGGTGTTATGG
>VCCN01005588.1:4160817-4172204 GCA_006491835.1 Architeuthis dux | reverse complement strand
AAAGATGACTGTAGTAGTTTTCACTCCAAATGCTTTGTTGCAGTTATCAGCAGCTTGAGCAGCATTATGTCCTGTTTGGAAATCGTATTTTAAAATTAGTCACACTACTTGGGTAGACGCCATTGCAGTTAAGGACTCAAAACCTCCAATAATAGCAAATTATGTATTGAATAAGCAAAAAATGTAATTACTTTAGTAAGTCTTACACTTTAAGCATTATTCTCTATAATGTAAAAAAAAATGACATTTTATATATAACAACTTAATACAAATACATGCACACCAACAAAAGCTTAAATAAATTCACTTTCTTTTTTTAAAGTATAACCGTTATAGATTTTTTAAAAATGTCATGATTAATTTTTTTTTTAAAAATCAGTATCTTCTGAACCACAACATATAATAGGAAATCCCAATTTATACTAAAGACAATCATAATCACACATTACATAACTAATCAAACCTGATATTTAGTTTCTTTGTACCATAGTAAGATAAAACAATATCTGATGGAAGATACACTGACAAACACTAACTTTAAACAACAAGCGGCAGCAAAGAGAGAGGCTGGCAGGGATTTGTGGTTGCATCTATCAGACAATGACAGAGTGTCCTAGTTTAAGAATGTACTGCCTCCAAAAAAAATCAATATAATATGCTAGTGATTGGAAAATTTCTTTATTTCTCTCTTTGTCTGAAGAAAACTGTTCTGTCGGTTTTTACCTGTCTTATGAATAAATAACCACGATGTCTATCATTTTTATTTGTCGATATTAAAACAATCTTGTAATTGAACAGTTCTTTAAAATTCATTCTAAAATTATGTAAAAATGTAAAAAGTAATGGAGAAAAAACTTGAATCATTGTAAGGTATCATTATATAATAATGATAACTATCCACATATATAAAACGAGATGTGTATCCATATATATTTTTATGTGTGTAACACTTTTCAATGAGTGCACAGATACTACACTGATCCTAGGCAGAGCCCACAGATACCCCGATCAAAAGCAGAAATGCTGATCCATACGTAAATAAACTGTCATTTGTTATGGATTCTATGCTAGTTAGATAGTAAAATAAACAATCCTAATACTCTGAATGAAAGAGAAATGTGCAGCTTTCACAAACCACTTGGGTATTGCGGATGATAAAGAATGAATAGACTATACTAAGCATATTGAGTAAAGGACTAGTTCTTGTTGAGGGTTTTTGCAAAAATGGTACAAGTACCTTTTCAGGGCTTTGGGATCATTTAGGCTTAAGAAGCAAGGAGTTAGGATTGGAGAGAAAGGGTAGAGAGCATTTTTTAAAAAAGGGAGTATCAGAAAGCACTGGATATGTTTCAGGAAGTTATTTCATTTCAGTCACTAAATTCTTAGTTTCTGAATAAGGAGTGACAACTACAAAGCTCTTTCTTGGATTTTTAACATAATATTTGACAGAATATTTTACTGTAATCAGCCAGACTTTCCAGGAAAAGGAATCAATAGACAGAGATTTGAAATATTTACTGTTTTAAGCTAAAAATACGGAAATTAAGTTTAGATTATCTAACCCACATAATGACAATCATTTAATAGTGTAATAATCCCCAAAACAAATAGTTCTTAATTATTTTTTTTTCAGTGAGCGTATCCATTCTTTTACTAACAATGCTCGTTAGTTACCAGAAGCAAGACTTTGAAAATCTAGAATAACTAATTACTGCAATCTTTTTTTTTATTTATTATTATAAAAATAATTTTTTTTCTTTTTCTCCATCATAGTGTTTCATTTATATTCGCGTTTTTGGTGGAAGGCAATCGAATGATATTGATGATGATATTATTATTATTATTATTATTATACTACTACTACTACTACTACTACTACAACAACAGTTATTCCTTGCTGTAGAAACAATGGCCTGAATTGAAAGTTGTATTTAACAACTACTGTAATATGATGAAGGTAAAAACTAGTCAAATTTAATTAAAATAACTTATTACTGTTTTGATTGTGTTATTACCACCTGTCATGAACAATGTTTGATCTAATTTTTTTCATGGTCTGTGCAGGATCAAAAAGATCAACTGAAGTGAAGTGTGCAGAAAATATTTTTACTTTTGAGACAATCATTGATTTTTGTCTTAAGTTTATAAAACAAAGGTCACTTACTTATAACAAAAAGTGTATAATAAAAGAAATGATTTATTTGGTGTATTGATTTTTTCTTTATTTGTTCATTATTATTTAATCCAATATTTTTTCTTCATGCAACTATTTGTACACATTTATAATCTTTCCATAAACCTCAATCATATATAATAATTATGCAGCACAAAAGGCTTGGGGAAAACACTGACACAGTTCGGTGCGAACAGTCACTGGATGGCATGACAAATGCTCCAACGCCGGAACAAAACCTTGAATGGGACACTTCCTAGACAATCACCGGTACTCATTCACCTAGATCAAAACTTGGACTGACAACAATGTTGTACCAGTCCAAAATGCGACTCACTCTTCAACCATAGCTTCGCCTTTTTATCGGCCAGAACAGCAGGGAGAAAGACCAATATGTGTCAAAGAACCAGAGGATGAGTAAAGCGTTAGTACCCCGGATGTACTGTGAAAGCTTTTGGTTTAGAAGAGCTGCCACGAGCAGATCCGGGTCCTTTGCTGACACAAATACAAGCAACGCGCACCCGTTTCGATCTCTGGACCGGCAAGTCTTCGCCACACAATTGCTTGTTCAGCCAAATAGTTTTATTATAGAACCTCTTTTTCTCTGTCTGAAACTTTCAAAATTTGTGCACAGCATTAAAATTTTACTGTGCAGTACAATTTTTTCTTGTGTGCAGCTAAGCAGCCGCACAAGCTTAGAGGGACCACTGGTCATGGATCATTCAGGCCATTCTTCTAAATAAAAGGGCAATGGTTTTTATGAAAGAAGGGTTAATAGAACAAAGACCTAACCCAACATAGTTAGTAAAAGTATGGATGCTCAAAATTAAGATAAATTCAAAACTATTCAAAATACACTTTCCATGGTCAAGAAAGATGTATCTAGGCTTTAATGAGCCAACCATTTTCAACTCCCTATATTAACTCTTTGAACACTGACCCCCTCACAAGTATGACTCCCTCACATTGATGCCCAGGAGCCCAACACTCAAGGTACCACAACTATGCATTTAGAAATATGAACTGCAAATGTAATTACATTATACAATATATATATATGATATTTAGACTTAACTGTGTCCAATCAATGTCCCCTGGGGTGTCGGAACATATCAATGTTTGTAAACGAAATGCACATGTCAGCGGCCGCTAGTGTTTACGGACGTTCAAAGAGTTAACCAGTAGATAAAGCAACCATCTTACCTTCTCGTGATCTAGACAAGTGATTCTAGGTTTGGAAACTATTTTTACCATTTTTTTTCACCATATGTTATTGATAAAAAATCGTAGATTTAATAAGAGACGTATCTGTGACAGTTATCAAATCAGTAGCAGCTGTCAGCTCCTCTCCCTTCCTACCCTCTTATTAAACTACCTTTCTTTTCTTCCCCTTCTTACTGTGTTGTATAGTGGGGTGTCCTGGACTTGGATAGAAAGGAAACTCGAAAACTTGCTTATAAAAATATCTGGACATATTTTTATTACACAACATACATCTTTGTCGGCCGGAGAGTGAAGAGTGGGAGAGAGAGATAAGGAGAACCGCCAGTCTGTCCCCAACAGTGACAGCAGTCTTCTGCCTTTCAGCTGCGCTGATGTCTGTCTCTTCTTTGAGTGTCCGCTTCGTTCACTATCCGGGTCTGCTTTATAGGTTTCTCTAATGCCTACGTGGTGTCAATCACCGGTCCCATCCTGTTTTAGACACTGGCAATATTTAGACAATATACCTATTTCCTGAGGTGACTAGGTTCACTTACATTTCCGCATAGGTGTCTCACCCCAGGATAACCTTTAGATATCGTAACAACTGTGTCTGTCACATTTATAGTATCATAGCAGTCATCAGTCGAGACTGTTGTTGTACACTTATGATAAGCATCAGTAAAGCGATGGGTCATGGACTGGTATAAACAAATGGTGTCCAAGCCAAAAGAGACAAACATCTGCCCATTGAAATTTCTTATGGCGGAAGCAGAAACAAAAAAGCCAAAAGGTTGTTTTTTAAAAAGATCTTTTCACTCGTTAACCACCTCTGTAAATAAATTTGGATAGATGATCTAAGGTTTGGATAGAAGGAAACAATTTTTATATCAGCTTCTTATAAAAGAACATCTGCAGGCAACCTGACCTCAGCAAGGGACTGGCAGCTGTTGGTAGACCTTGAACAGCAGCTGGTTCCCTAACCATATTGCGAGCAGACATAGTCCTTGTGTCAGAGCCCACCAGGCAAGTTGTGCAGCTGGAGCTGACACTGACAGTCCCTTGGGAAGATATATGGGAGAGGTTTTTGAAAAAAAGCTCACCAAGTGTGCAGGACGGGTCAGCAACTGCCAACAAGCTGAATGGAGAATGAGGAGCCTCCCAGTGGAGGTTGGATGCAAGGGATTTGCAGCCCGTTCTTTGGCCAAAGCCTTCAGAGATTTGGGCATTGAGGGAGAGAGGAAGAGGAGAGCCATCCAAAGTAACATCAATGTGGCAGAGAGGGCCGCAAGTTGGCTGTGGCTCAAAAGAGGATAGCCATGGAGTCATAAGTAGCTAGCCATCTGGACACAAGCTGGGGTTCGATCAGCCCTGGTTGGGTCACCTGGAGGAGTGTGTATGATGTTGAAAGACCCAAAACAACTGAAGATGTGTCCGGAGGCATTAGTAGATTTATGTTCACAGTATAGAATAAATCATCTAATCGAGATGCTTTTCAAAGATTTAGATATATGGCTAACAGTTGTTCAATATGAAAAAGTAATGTTTTTATTCTTATGAAAATATTCATACTCATCAAAAATGTAGATAGCCACAGTATGACTTACACACAAAGGCCATCATTTTACTAGTATATTTAATGAAAAAAACAAATGTCTTTAGCAAAGAATCAACATTGCCAACTCAAATGTTTTGTTCAAGATCTGAGCTCAGACATAACATCAAATGCAAATCAACTATTTGAACCGATTCTTCAAACCAGGGCTGTAGAGTTGGAGTCAGAGTCGAGAAGTCAGAAGCAATTTTGGGTTGTCGGAGTCAGAGTCAGTAAAAAAGTACAGACTCCGACCATATATACTTGGATATAAACAGAGTTTTTTTTACAAAAAAAATAGTCTAAAATCAGAAATTCAGCTTATATTCAAGTCAATAGATAGTCATGACAAGAAGACATACTTTTAGCACCCAACAAACTGTTTTCAATACTTTCAATGCCATGTTGTTCATTGCCTAGGTTCCTTCAGTGCTACACTGTCACAGTAAAATAGGACTGTTTTCAAATTGACCAGTTTTGACCAAGCAATTAAAAGCTTTAGAATATTTGTTGTTCTTTAATACCAGCACTGAACATTAAAACAATAATTAAACAGCTGCAGGGTTGATGCAAATCTGATGGAACAGCTGTGCAACCAAAAACAGGGATTACATTGGCGCCTAGCAGTTCACTTTATAAATCACTTTGTTGCCTTCAACAAACATTCAAACTAGATAAAAGATTGCATTATATAAGGTTTGATTTAAAGATAACCAATTTTTATAGAAAACTGAAATCCTAGAAACAAAAAAATTAGGCTAACAAGTTGTTCAGACTGTTTTTTATATAAGCTTATTAGAGCAGAGTTCATTTATGAATTTCAACAGATTAAAGTTTTAATTGCTGGCTATAGGTCACAAAAAAATCAATACAAAACATTCTGTATAGTACACTACACAATTTGCCATAACCTGTTTGCTGCTAAGTATATGTGTTATTGTTATTGTTATTGTTATAACTCCTGTGCCGGGTTTTTCTTGTAAACAATTGACAATATTAGAGAGTCTCCATTGCATGTTTAAAACGGTTTTATTTTCATACAAATCAACTAATATGTACAACAGAATATCTAGTAAATGTAATCTATAAATAAATGTATGTAAGTAAAAAAAGAATTAGTCACTCAATAGAAACTGTCACGTGACCAATTTCTATATATATTAAAATAATTTCCATATTGTTTTGATTGGTTTAAGGTACAAATTAGCATTTTAGCTTCATGGCCAACCAACAAATATGAAAATTCACCAGAAACCGTCACCTGACCAACATCTTTTGGCAGCATGCCGTATTCGGGGTGATCAATAAAATAATTAGGAAAACGCGGTGATCAATGAGTAAATTACTTGTTGGGCAGTGATCACTAAAAAAAGTCTGAATTTAAAAAAAAAAAACAAGCGGACATCAACTACTGATCTATTTAGCAACACCCACTAAAAACCTACTTGGGAGAGATTTTGAAAAGAACAAAAAACCTTTTTCTAGATATAAGGAGATACACAGTCAGCCAGACCAACTTGAAAACTGAAAGAAACCTATGTTGACAGTTTCTAATAACACACTATCAGAAGACAAGTTATCTCAGCACTGGACTGCCGACTTGCTAAGATGAGCTATCTTATCTGTGGCAGTGAACAGGTTCGATTTAGAGGTCTATACCAGATCATATGACTAATAATCATGATAGAGAGAGAATTGAGAAAATAGCAATCTGTCAAAGGGTTTCAAAATCATAACACAAAACTATACTTGATAACATGTCAATAAGTACAATATACCCTTGATACGCCAAATTATTGATGGTCAGTGAAATGTATAGATGATACAAAACAGTATAATGTATTTATTCTAAAACTTAAAGCATAGTATATATATACGTATATATATACTATACGTATCTGCACCAATCTGTTAAAAGTCCTTAATACTTTCTAATGTATTCCTAATTTGACTTTGGATTTTTCTAAATGCTATTCAAAGTTTAAATAATGAAATAGAAACAGTCATGTTACCAACATCTTTTAGCAGCATGACGTGTTGGGGTTGATCAATAAATAAGTTCTTTCACCTTTTGTTAGATCACTAAAAAGGCAGAATTTAAAAAAAAAAACAAGCAAGCACAAACTAGAGATAAATTTAGCATAAACTTACATTATAAATTGAACCCCCCCCCCCATTAAAACCTATTTAGGGGGAATTTAAAAAACCCAAAAAGAACGTTTTTTCTAGACATAATAAGTAGTAGATGTTGAAATTTTCAGCCCTGTAACTCTATTGGTGTGGCCTGTACGCATGATACATTGCCAGCCAGCCAGCCAGACTTGAAAACTGAAGAAACCTATTAGACAGTTTTGGTTGACGGTTTCTAATAAGTATCACGAGCAAGAATACTATTTAATTTGATCAATTTGATTTCAAGCTCTTAAAATCCACGAATGAAAACTGACTGAATAAGTTGTTTCATTAAAATTTTAAAGAAAATAATGCAGTGATTTCTTGATAAAACCTATCAAGAAATCACTGCATTATTTTCTTTGACGAACAGATTAACTTATTAAAGAGAAGCAAATTTTCCAGATGATAGGAAATAGTTGTTGTATCACAAAAGTGTGTATTAGTGGTATCTTATATAGTGCATAATTTAGGCACAACATTCATAAATTTGGTGGATTGTACGTAATAGGTAATAAATACTAAGAATGATGACAGTCCTTGCAAAATTACTTTCATATGATGCACTATCATTAAAAGTTGTAATACATAGGTGAAATTGGAAATTAATCTTTGTTTAATACAGCCATCTGTAAAAATGTATTATGACATTACCATATTGATTATTGTGGGGTGAAAACCAAATATTAATCTATGTGAGAACGGCATACAACTTATATACACTCACACTCACTTAAGGTCACTCTCAATAAACCTACCTACCCACTTCATATAATTTATCATTCAGAAGCAATTCTTGCAACACAGACTCAACTAAACAGAACGACTAAAACAGTGATTATAGTAGAAATCAATTAAGAGAAATTCAGGGATTGACCAATACATATGTACTGCTCTTGCATGTAGACATTATTTGAGGCATAGCCATAATTCAGGGTTTCTCATTGAGTGGGCCACAGCGTTTTCCAGGTGGGTCAGAGACTGCCCAATTCTTTTTTTTTTTTTGACAGGCATCTGGCTATAACATTTTCAAGTTGTACCTGACAAATTTTTTTCCCCCGAGTTCAATGTTCATGAATTTTGCACTTTTTCTGAGAAGAATTCCTGCAGTACTTTCCGGAAATTGCGAGAGAAAGACGTGCGCTCATGAGGAATCCTTTTCTTGTAAAAATCAGTGATGCCCAAGATAACCTGCAAGATGAGCTGACTGAAATTCAAAACAATTCTGGATGCAGCGATGTCTTTGAATCTTCCTCTATGAGTTTTGGCCAAAAATGATGGGAAGCTACCCCAAAATTTGGATCATATGACCGACAAGCACCCCAAATTTTTGCAAATCTATTTTGCAAAGATTTGGGGTGCTTGTCAGTCATATGATCCCAAAATTGCAAATGGATACCTTAGGAAGCTCTTACCTCTTGCAATGATTTATCTTTGCAAACCAGGCTTTTCAACCTTGGTGCAACTGAAGAAAAAGGCTTGGAACCGCCTTGAATTAGAGGCAGATTTTAGATGTCCACTTTACACAACAGAACCTACGATTGAGAAGCTTGTGCAGAGAATTCAGAACATCTCTCATTAAAGTAGCTTCAGCTTAAACTGGTTTGAGTCTTTTTTTTATGTGGCAGATGTCTGTCTGCATTGTTTTGTGTTACATCCAACAAGAAAAACATCTTGAGATTGAGATGAGAATTTTAAATTTGCCAAACAGTTGCGGTTTTTATTGACATTTCTTTGGTTTCAAAAGTTTGCTAGCTATTGTCCCCACTGGACCATGACAGGTCACACCAAAAGCCAGGTGGTCCACATAGCAAAAAAAAGTTGGGAAACACTGCATAGATTAAATATGTGGATAAATGCCAATGAAGCACCAGTGGGATTTGAACCTAAAGCTGTCAAGGCATTGTAGACTGTTATCTTTGGATAACGTAGTCCAGCTGGTGAGTTCAAATCCCAATGAGAGCAAAATAATTTGGCATCTATTCATCAATTTTATACATGAGAGCTTCAAAGAAAAATAAGAACAAAACTAGAAAGCAGTCAGAGAGCACATACCATGTTTCTTTTGTTTCGTCTTTTCACACAACAATGTTCAGAGATCCATTCCACATGTCATCTATTTTGAAAGTGTGCTTTCAACCATCAACTTTTGTCATCTATATTATAATGATCCGATTTCTATCGTAACACACCAAAAACGGCACATTGTAGCACCATTTTTGTTCACGAAATAGCGTTACAATGCTCTAACCTGGAGAATAAAGCCATTTTCAGTCCAATCGGGCAACTGGTTTCCGAGTAATTGATTTGATTAAGTATAAATTGACAACAAAAAAAATGTCTGTTTAAGGGAGATAACTCTAGGTCACTTAACTGCTAATTACAGTTCTTAATAAGAAAATAAGAGGAATAAACAAATGATTATAATATAAATTCTATAAATAGGAAGTGACTTGATATCGAGCTTAAAGGCCACCTAATGCGTCTTTTAAGAGAGTTATATAAAAAATAAGCTATGAATATTTACATTGTCTGGTTATTTTCATGAATTGCAATCTTTTGTTCACATACCTAATTCAGTATTTGCACTGTTCTGTACCTGTGAAAATCAGTCATTCAAAACATGTACGTCAGAAAAACAATATTATACATACCAACACACTCTGACATTCACAAAAAAATAAATAAATAAAATGATCAAGAACTAGTTTTATGGGTTGGAGATAGTTTCATGAGGAACACTTAAAACAGTAAGCAGTTCATTAAAGATGCTTTAAACACATGCAAAAACCTGAACTGATCCAACATGCATATGGGTATTGAAAACGATTGCTGAAAAGATGAGCATTTTTCCCCCCCAAATATCATTAGTTATTCATCCCACTGCCATTAATTTTAGCCTCTTTTCATTAAAAACAAAGGGGAATCAAGTGAGCAATAATCATAATTACACGCTTTTCATCTTGATTAACTCATTCTCAGATGATCTCAATGCAGGTAAAAATATATGTTAGTTTTGTTATTGGGCTCTGCTGGATCAGCAAAAAAAAAAATGAATATGCTCAATTAATTAAATCGGCAGTGACATCTGAAACTAAAAGTCATCCTATGTACAGATATCTTTTTTACGGGACTGGTTCATCTTGCTGAAAATCAGCTTGCCAAAAGTCGGTCTTACCAAACATTGATTGGTCACTTTTTTCAGAGAGAACTATTTACCATAAACACTGGTTAACTGTGTTTTTCTAAAATTACTGCGATGTAAGGTTTATAATTTATGAAAACAAAAGCATCTATTGTAAATCTGGTATTTATTTATGATGAGATTTAGTACTTATAACATATATCATGTATAAGATTTATGAAGAAAAAAGAATTTTATTTACGATCGTATGGGTCTTTACATGATTTAGAAAAAGTAGAAAAAGGATTTATTGTTGCTGTTATTTACAATAAAAGGAATTTTATTTTCATTTTATTTCAGGTATTATTTGGATTAACATAGGTATTGTATAGTTCAGCTGCATAAATCTTCGTTCATTGGACGGTGTAGATTATTTTAACATATTTAGGCGAAGATTTATGAAATGAAGCAGTAGTAACAATATAATTTATGTATTTACTTCTGTTTTTCTTTTATGAAATCTCCCATTTATTTTTATTTTTTCACCATTTCTATTTTATTAAAAAAATTTGAAATTCTTAAAAAATATAAATTTAAAATATAAAGTAATCTTGCCTTTTCAAACAAGGTTTTAAAAATAAAAAATTAGAAGTAAAGGTTTGTGCTTTAAGTAATTTTTTTTTTTCCATACCTGCTTAAAATTTTTCATAAATTTTTGCCAAAATATGTTAAAATAATGTACACCGTCCAATGAACAACGATTCTACGTGGCTGAACTATACAATTACCTAACATACCCCCATCGCAGTAATTTTAGAAAAAAAACAGTTAACCGGTGTCTATGGTAAATAGTACACTCTGAAAAAAGTGACCAATCAACGTTCGGTAAGACCAACTTTCAGTGAGCTGATTTTTGGTAAGATGAATGCCACCGCTTTTTTACCAAGAGACTTCATGCTCAAATCAAATTCCGATTTAATAAAGTTTGATAAATACTCATGTTAAAAGTGCAGCAAAAACTCTTCTTTACAAGTTTTTTTTTTTCTGAGCGTTTTTGGGGGTTTTTTTGGGGCCCCCCCAATATTTGACCAAAATTGATAACAATTACAATGTCCAATTATAAG
>VCCN01005588.1:4098676-4110352 GCA_006491835.1 Architeuthis dux | reverse complement strand
GTTTCGAAGAGCAGATAATACACTTTGATCTTAGCCAAAAGGCCACCTCATCATATTGCCTTCAATCAAATGCTTGGGAAGAAGAGCTGTGTGAAATCATGACATGATCCAAAATACTCCACTAAAAAACAACAACAGAGTTACTGAAGAAGGAAAAAGTAAAAGTGCTCGATTGGCCTAGCATGTTGCCGGATTTAAATCCAATTTAGCACTTGTGGAATGTACTGAAACAAAGAGAAGAAGAATGACGATCATCCAACAAGACAGATATGAAAGAATGTATACTGTTGGAGTGTAAAAACATTCCAGTGACTGTTTGTGCAAACTTAGTGACATTAATGTCATCAAGACAGTAATAGAAATTAAAGACAGTCACACCAAATATTGATTTAAATAAACTTTTTTCGTAGGGGTGTACTCATTTTTGGATGGCAACATATTCATATTTTTGCCAACAAAATGTTAATGCGGTAGAGTTTGGTCATAAATAATACCTGATAATATCTGCTTTGATTGTGTAAAAGTTCCACTAGAAATAATAAAATCCCGTTATGTTTGGTTTAGAAGAAAATCAACTTTCTATAAAAACAAGTGGTAGAGGTGTACTCATTTATGGGAGATACTGTAACTCCGAGTTGTCTCCCCTGAACAATCTTACAAGCCTAAATTCTTATAATTATGATATTTAAAGTATGTTCGGTGACTTCTTATAACTTTACAAACAAAAGGCTTCTGACAGCATTACTAAAATAAAAAAAGATCAGAAAGTAATTGAGACAACTGAAAATAAGTCCTTTCTATCCAAATATATGCATTCCCTGGTTAAATCCATGTCAGCACCTGACAAAATGTACTTACTTTAATGCTTATGTATATATGTATGTTTTAAGTCAATAAACCTACCCAAAACCTACCCAACAGCCCCCATTTGACGAGCCCCGTTTCCAGTACTGGAAACGGGAGTCCAAATATTGGAGCAGGGAGGCTCTCTCTCGATCAGGAAATAGCGCTGCAAACACGTGTCTTTGTTCTCCGCTTCTTTTCTTAAGCACAGCTAAATACAGTTATGAACCAAACGCATTCAAGCTAAACACAGCTAAACAGATAAGAACAAATGAATAACAAACAACAAAGACATAATAATAACAACAGCAAGACCCCAGAAAACATAATACTTACTTGGTCACATAATTCACAATGTTGTGTCTTAATTTAATCATGTCATGTTATTGAATATTAAAGATGTTTCTTTTGATCATGTCAGCAATTACCCTCTTTGGTCAAGATATACTGCTGAACATTGGTGCTAGGACCCCCCAGTAAATTGATTGTAAGATAAATTAGTCAAAAGGACAATTCGTCTCCTGTGACTACATTAATTTGTTTACATTTATTGGTTTGAACAATACTCATTGGATAATTGATCTTATACCAATTTACCATATTTGAATTTAGTCCCAACATGTTACATTTATTCAAGAATCAGGTTACAGTACTTTCATTTACATCACTTTATCAAATATCAGTTTTGTCTGAATCACTTTGGTCTAAAATCTCTTTTGTCCCAACAATATCTTCAGAAGTTCTCAATGAATTTCAATGACATGTTGTCAAACAGTGGACCATTGGCCAAGGAAGAAGTGATGAGATTTTGGCGTGGATCCAAGGATTCTTTTTCGATTGAGAGGAAAAGAATTCCAGGATCCGGGCCAAAATTTAATTAAAAATATCTCTCAATCAAGAAAAATATCCCTGGATCCACCCCAAATTTCATCAATTCTTCCTTAGATGGGCTAACAATGATGATGCCACCCATTCGACAAAATGTCATTGAAATTCATTGAGAAATTTTGGAGATATTGTTGGGACAAAAGTGATTTAGACAAAACTGATATTTGCTAAAGTGATGCAGACAAAAGTGCTGTACCCCTAATAATCCTTCACATCAACATGGCCACTTGCAAGCTCACCATTTCAGAAAAAGGAAAAAACAAAATTATAGATGAAGAAAATTATATATATACAAAAAATAAACAGAATGCTGATGGATCTATGATATATTGGAGGTGTGAAAATCGTTTTTAGTTTCAGTTTCTTAATTTTGAAAACTTCTTGGATTTGGTGATGAATTGTCCTATTGACAAATTGACCTCATAACAAATTGTTGACCAGTGATCAATTGACCGATGATCAGTTGACCAGATGCCCTGAACATTACATCACCTACTTTTTGACTGAGGTTTTGATATTTTATCAAGCTCAGCTTAGTATGACACAAGGCCAAATGAGAGGAAATGGGAAGAGGAAGATTGTGTAGCGACAAGTGTGAATGGCCTGCCAGCTTTCCAAATCAGTATTGCTCAAGCAACAACCTGTAGCACCAGGGGGAAATAAACTATCTCAACCATGAGGCAGGCCCCTATTGACAAAGCTATTTGCATATTTCCTACCTGTACCATTGGCTTATGCTGAAACCCAGGATTTTAATGGTGATTTTAAAAATAGCAGTGGTGGCGCTATGGTCCAATTGCTCCTCCCTACAAATTGTTAAATTTGCCCCTCTCATAAAACTTGCACCTCTTATTTTTTTAGATTTTTCAGTTTTCCTCAGATATATTGCACCCCCAGAGCTCTGCCCCTCGCACAGCTTTGGGGTCTGTGGGTCCCATACGCCACTTCTGAATTCTCTAAACCCTCTCTACTTGTAAGGTTGGCACAACACAATCTTCTGTCTTCTAGGAGACACTGTTCCAGACTAAGCTGACCTTTTATACCAATTGGAATATAAATTAATCAACTAAGAGGTACATATTGGTATAAGGCTGTGCACACATAGATCTCCAAACCACACCTTATTCTACATTCTAACCATCATGTTCTGCCCCTTCAGTGTATTTCCCGTTCTTCTTCATTCTTCTCTCTCTCTCTCTGTTTCTATCTTATTGTGTGAATACAAACTATCAGTAGCAGTTGCTAAATTTACTCAGCTATTTATCTCAGCAGAGGCCACCCATACAACTAATGTAATTCTGGGAAAGGCCCTAAACAATATGCAAATTCTAGTCAATGACTAAAGAGAAGTAGTAAGTCACAAGTGTTTACATCATAGTATATGTGCACGTTTATGTGAGCTTCAGTACATATGATAGACAGTGATTTCTTGCTAATAGAAATCTTTTTGTTTTCATACATCAGATTTTTTCCTCTCATGATATATGTGTATGTATGTATGTATCACTTGATATACATATATGTGTGTGGATCAGTTCATCACTATTCACTACATGATATATAGGTCAGGTCAGGGATTACTAACTGTTGCCGGTACCATGTAACCCAGTGTAACACATCTCATGTTACTTCTATACTTTTACATAGATTTTCACTTTTTTAAAAATTTCACCCTCATTAAACAATTTCAGAACAAAGAGGATGTAGATAACACTACTCAGCCATTCTTAACAGGGGACTTAGAAAAGCAGTCATAGGGGGAAAGTCATAATTTAGGCCACTCCATTTGATAAACACATAGCTACTGGGGCTGTCTTCATTTGAGGTGAAAATCTTTTTGGACTGGATAAAGAAAAGTTTTTAAAAACTTTGAGATTATTAATTTCAATCTCACTTTTAATTTTAAAATTGTCAAAAAAAGTCCATGCAAAGTTAAAGCTGCGATCTTCCCTAAAAACACATCGTATTTGTTTGTCTTGGTAAGACTGCTGACGTTTCAGTGACATCATCCGGTGTCGATGCAAAATGTGTCCAATTCAATTCTGTCAATTTGGGGGTGCTTGATCCATACTTCATCCAAATTTTCAGTACAATTTTTACGGATTCATGTTTAATGCTTTCAAAAAATTACTTATTGAAGCAGTTAAATTTGGATTGTTTACATACTTGCATTTTTGCTCAGTTGCAAGTAATGTCAGAGAAATTAAATTTTCTGTGTGAATTTTTTAGATGAGGGTTATCATTATGTATAAGTTTTTTCGGACTGTTGTCTTCATCTTGGTTTGTAAGGAAAGAGAGTCTCTTCTATCAGTCTCCCTCTGGTGTGGAGAGGGAGACTGATAAAAGAGACTCTCTTTTCTTATGGATATTACATGTTACACCTGAAGAAGGCCATAGGGCACAATGCCGAAACGTTGTGTTCAGAAGATGAACTGAGGACAACCGTCTGAAAACACTTATACATGAAAATAAAATTTTGTCGCAAAAAGTTGGGGGGTTCGTTTCTTATAATAAAATTATCCCCTGTCAATTTTTTAGTGACTCTTCTTTTAGTCTTTGTGAAGAAGAAAATAATACATATATTTTTAATACATTCAGGTCTTCAATGCAATCTTATATAAAAGCCAAATATGTAAATAAGTATGTTTGTATGGTTGTATGATGTTTGGCTGTCTGTCATGCCCACTAGCTGAGATATCCTACAATTGATAATGGATTGGTCCGCATGAAATACACGTATATAGTACAGCTAATAAAAGAATTAAAGAGTGCTTAATAAAAAATATGCTGTTTCCATAGCAACGAAGAATACTGATCAAGGCCTATAGACAAACTGGGTCAACAGAATGCTGAAATAGGCTGTCTGTCTTTCTCTTTCCTTTCGGCTTCTTTTAATGTAGCCTACAGTGAGCAAGCAATTGGAAGGAGGAAGCAGTTGCTAGATTCTTGGGGACATTTCTGGCCAAAAACTTGCAAAAATGGCCAAATGCAAATACTATCAGCACACACCAAAATAAAAGAAAGTCAAAATGGCTTAAAATTTAAATATGGCCAAACCAAAAAGTTCATGGCCAAATGCTTTTTAAAAAGGCCAGATTTGTCAAATTTGGCCAACAACTTTATTTTGTAAAGAAATAAGTTATATTTTTAATAAAATAAGTTTCTTTCTATGACTTTTTTACATAACGCATAATATCAGTGGTTACTTTTCTTAAGTTGAGACTTTCAAAAATACTTAAAATTATGATACTTGAATTAATTAAAAAAATTACCTAATAAAATTGCATTTGGCTCTTTATTGCTGAGCCATACATAAAACCCCCTCATTTTATTTTGTAATGAAATAAGTTTCTTTCTATGACTTTTTTTTCATACTGCATGACATCAGTGGTGACTGTTCTTAAATTGAGACTTTCAAAAAACTTAAAATTATGATACTTGAATTAGTAAAAAAACTACCTTTGGCTCTTTATTGCCGATCCATACATAAAAAAAACCTGTCATTTTTGACAGGTATATGCTAGTAATAGAATAAACACTTCTAACAACACCACCACTCACCAAATTCCAGTTGTAAAAACAACAAGTAAAGCAACCACACGAGCCAAACAAGTTGGGAAGAAAAAAGTTGAGAAATAAAAACGTGTTTTGTTTTGCTGTGAACAAAAGTGAAGGTAAACAAGACAGGTCTGGTTAGTAATTCAATAAAAAACCGTCACATCACCAATGTCTTTTAGCAGATCACAGAATATTTACCGACAGCAAGTTACCGACATTTATCAAGATGTAAAAGTCATTGAGATACAATTACTGAGATCTTTCAAATTTTCTATATTTTTGAAAAGGGTCATTAACATTCAAATAGTTCTTCAGACGATTGAACTCCTTTTTGTTGTTTGTGTTGTTAACAAGACGTTTCGGCTGATCCATACTTCGGCCTTCTTCAGGTGTAAAATCCGAATGTGATGGGGTAAACAGAAGTTTTTTAATTTCTAAGGAGGTAACCCTTATAACGTAGGATTTGGGTGTTTCCTTGTCCTTCTCTTGTCGGGTTTGGGCTTGTTGAGCAACGGAAGCTACATCAGGTTGAACTCTGCATTAGTCAGACAAGTTAACAACACAAACAACAAGAAGGAGTTCAGTCGTCCGAAGAACTATTTGAATCTTTAAAATTACAAAAAGGTTAAGAATTAAAAAGAATTTACTGAAACGAAAATATATTAAAAGATTTAGCAATCGTTCGGTGGAGGGCCTATTGAGGATGGTTATAGTGGCATTCTCCGATCGATATGATTTGGATACCGGGACTTTGTGAGAAGGAGATGGGTGCAGGCTTTCTGAAGAGATAATTTCTCCATATTAAAGGATTGGTAAAATGACTCCATGAGGGTATGGTCATGAACAAAGCAACAACAGAAAGAAAACGACAATCCTAAGAAAGAAATGAACATTTATTCATTCAAACGAGGATGTTTATGGTTGTGTATGCATATGCGACTGTTCATTTCTGTTTTCGTGTGGGTGTTATGATTCTGCAAATAAAATGCGAATTGTGTCTGAGAGTTGTTACTGATGTATGCTGTGTGTGCAAATAAGGTGGAATGGGTTTTCTTACATTTTGATTGAAAATGGGCTTATCAGGAAAATCTTGTTCTCGGAGCCTACCTGGTCCAAGAACCAGAGTGTAAAGGGGCCTAGGGGAGAATGCGATTAAGCACGTCTTGTCATGGAGCCTGGTCTGGGGAAAAGAGACAGATTTCAAAGTTGGCGCCCGTCAGGTGGCAGCTTCCGGGCTTCTGATTGGATTGCCAGCCCATGATGACACAGCCGGGGCTCTCTCCAGTGTTTGGAGAGCTCTACTTACGGGAGACAACTTGTCACCACAGGCCCATGCTGTTTTCAGCTATTTAGGTACTTCCCAAACTTTTGACAAAAAAGCAATGCCTGATGAGTTAAAAGTTAAAAACTTGTATAAGAATATTTTCCCATCCACAAAAAAAAAGTGAATGGAAAATCTTTCACTCTAAAAATACAATTTTTCATGCTTAGAACCAGAGATTTTTGTCTTTGAAAAAATTGTTTCCAGTGTAAACAATGAGAAACAATAATTAGCATATAGAAAAAATAAAATAAAATTCAATAAAACTATAATTTTTTGTTTGGGATCTTTGTCGTTGCTTTTTTTGAAATAGAATATATTTAAAAAGCTTATTTTATGGATAAATGGTTTTAAATACTTAAAATAAACAACAAATATCTTATCACTTTTTGTATACTGTAAATAAAATTGTTTGTTTGTGAAATAAACCTTTATTATTATCTATAACTTACACCTGTAACTAAAATTTTAAGTCTTTTAACTTTTCCAGTTTAAATAAAATTGTTTGTATGTGAATTTTAAAAAAAACAACTTTATCTATAACTTACATCGGAAACATAAATTTCATGTATCTTAAGGTTTTTAGTGTAAATAAAAATGTTTATTTGTGAAATTTATTTTTTAAACCTTTATCATCATCTATATAACTTACACCGGAAACTTTTTATTGGGTATCTTGCAGTTTAAACAGCTGTTTTTTTCACGTCATAGTTTAGAGTCCCAAATAAAAAAAGGATACAAGTTATATATAAAAGCACACATTATAACAATAAATAAATAATTTACCTTCATCTTAATTTCTGATTTTAAAAAAGCAACTAAAAAATTAAGATGAAGGTAAATAATAGTAGTCAAAAATTAAATAATGATTTCTAATACTTCATCATCAAAAAAGTAAATATAAATATCTAAAATTAAATTAAAAACATTTAAATATAGAAATGACGTTGAACTACGACGTGAAAAATCAAATGACGAAAACCTGTTTAAACTGCAAAAATACCCCTTAGGTTTATGTATTTTAACTTTTTTTTAGCATAAATAAAAACAAAAGTGTTTGTTTGTGAAATTTATTTTTGTTTTATTTGATAATTTTATTTCATTTTGACCTTCTCGGTAATTTGTATATCTCAATAAATTGTACATCTCGGGAAATTGTTATAAAGTGTTGTTGGTGAATTGTTGTCGTTGAATCTACCGGCTCTCTCTTTTGGCATCCTGTCGTGTTGGGAGTGATCAATTAAAAAAAGGTTGATCAATGAATAAGTTACTTCTCTCAACTTTTTGTTGGGCAGTGATCAGTAAAAAAGCCTAAATTTTCAAAAAAAACAACCAATTTAGCATAAACTTACATTGCAAGATGATCCACCCACTAACAACCTATTGGAGGGGGGGGGGTAAAAAAAGAAGTGGCTTTCTATAATGAGAAGTAAATGTTTAAATTTTCAGCCCTCTAGCTTCATTGGTGC
This sequence comes from Architeuthis dux, assembly GCA_006491835.1. NCBI lineage: Eukaryota > Metazoa > Mollusca > Cephalopoda > Oegopsida > Architeuthidae > Architeuthis > Architeuthis dux. Next base: position 4,102,273 of record VCCN01005588.1, on the reverse strand, counting down.
GGCCTGTACGCGCAACACATACATACATACATAGATAGATAGCCAGCCAGACCAATTTAAAAACTGAAGAAACCTATGTTGACAGTTTTGGTTTCTAACCAGACCACTTTCTCTTTCGGTCTCTGAGTTAATCTCTCTATCTATCTAATAACTTTCGATTTCTCACTATGCAAGCCTATTCTATCTCTCTCTCTGTCACTTGTTTTTAACTCTCCTCCCCATTTTTTGTCAGTGTCAAATTTGAAAAAAAAAGAAAGCCTTATCACGGCGAGCACACCATTACACGCATAGAAAAAAAGTCCCTCCAATCTAAGTAAGAAAAACGTAACAAATTGTCTTGCTTCCGTTACTAAATCCTTTAATTCGACCCCGACGTTTTTAGTTCGAATTGTAATTCGTTCTTTATCTTTTGTTGTCGTTGTTTGCATTTGCGGAGGACAACAACCACGCAAGAATCGTCTCACAACAAGTTCTGCGCGTCTGCTTATCGCTGCCCTCGCCATTTTCAAGTCTCGTGAGCTCTCGTCGGACGAGTCCATTCTTTCATGAGATTATCAATTGCAATACAAATTCATTGTGTGAAAATCGGAAGATTAGTGGAAAAGCGTAGGGGTGGGCAGGTTGATCGACGAGAGCGCTTACCCAACGACAAGAGTTTTGCGAAAAAATAAAAAGACAATTAAAAGATCATTTGAATTTAAACATTTTAAATACAAACGCTTTCATTTTTTTCTTTGCAATTGTCATTTAATATTTAGATGAATGTTTAAAAATAGACGAATTAGTTTACTTTATCAGAAACAAGTTTGATTTACTCAATTTTTATGAGTTCTTCTTCCCGTCACCCCCATTTCTTGTTTAACCTCATCATATATCCAATATCCCATCAAGGATAAATTTATTATATTCCCATTATTGTAGTTTCATTCATTCATTCGATTGCTCCTTCCTGGTTTTCGCTCTTCCTGGTGAAGTGTTGGCACGTACAAACAATCTTAAAGGTAAATTTAAACGAGAAAAGAAAAAAAAAGGGAGACTCATTGGGTCCCTTTTTTTTTTCTTCCTTTTTTTTAAAGTATAAAAAAGTTAATTATTCGAGTTTCCCTTTATAAGAAAAAGACATTTAATTCAGTTTAAATTCCATTTCAGTTTAGTTTTTGAATTATACTTTTTCCTCTTTCTCCATTTTTACACTTGCGTTTTTTTTTCTTTTAATTCGACTTTTTTGTCCAATTTTATTTCATAAAGAAACGAACAAATATTTTTGATTGAAAACATTTATCATGAAACAATATATATATATTTAAATTTATATTTCAAGATAGACAAAAAAATCAGCAACTTATAGATACATTTCGGGTGGGAGGTGTCTAAAATAGTAGGCGAATAAGCTGACACCCCCGCCGTTTCCGAAATCGACACATGGACCGGCTGTGTCCAGGCTTTACCTCAGTGACAGAGCTCCACCGAGCACACCACGGCAATTTTAGAGTGGAAAGACCTTTCTTCTAAAAAATATACCACCTATTGAATTAAATTCAGCAGTAATTGAATAATCGTAGGGGGAGAGAGAGATTAAACCGTTGCAACAGTAAAAAAGACAAGTTTTGAGTGCTAAGGTAAGAAAGATGCAATTAAATCTCTTTTTTTCATCACTTCATTCATTCATTCATCCATTCAATTATTAATTCACTAACCTATTTTCCTTTCTCTTCGGTCGTTTAGTTCAGGAATTTTAATGCACACACTTTATGCATATCTACCCAGTATACCCGTTCACTTAAATCGATAGAGGGATACCTGAGAAGGAAAAAAATCGTTTTATTAGACACTTACATATAATTATTTACTGTAAATTTCCTAAATAAGTTACTACTACTGCTTGTTGCACGTAACGCGCTAGTGCGTGCTCGTATGAATTAAACAACCGAAATAACTATGGATTTACGATAAAATAAGAGGATGACAGTGATTGTGGATGTTCTTAGAAAGTTTATTGCTAGTGGACGTACCTGCGACCAGTTTGTAACAAGAGAAATTTGAAGGCATGGATAGTTTTGTCGTCTGCAACCTTCTCATATGATACTTTTTTTTGGTTGTGCCTTGCTTGCACCCACTCGTTTTGTATTTTACCTGGACTCTACTTTCACTTTCGCTTTAACGTTGAGCTCGTCTTTGTTTAAATAATAATCTAATTACTGTCTTGTGATTTTAACTACACTTCTCTTTTTAAGAATGATTCGTTTATTTATTTCTAACTTAGAACTCTCATTAGCTATACTGTTCCCTTTTATGTGCATATATTCGCGTCTCACTTGGGCCACATCCATTTATTTAACTATCTCACATTGTATCAAATCTCACTATGATAATTAATTATTACATCTTTTACTTCTGTTCATAGTTTCTTTTTGTTGTTTTTTTAAGGTTCATATTGATCTTCAAACTATTCACATTATATATTCCTTTTTCATCACTTTGACCCCCTTTCCTATCTCTCTCTCTTCAACTGGTCAATTCTTACTTCCTCCCTCTCAACTCCCATGATTATTTCTTTCTCATTACGTTCACTTTTATCTATATGTCTGGGTTCCTACTGTAGTGTGACAGTGAGCAAGCTAATTTTACAGGAAAATTCACTAGTATAGTGAGTTTGATCCCCACTAGATGCCCTGTCACCATGACCTTGTACCAGACTAAGCTAATCTTAGTAAATATCTATCTATCTGTCTATCTATCTATTTATCTATCCCTATTCACACCTCTCCATCTCCCTTGCAGTTTTCTCCTTAATAAATCTCCTTCACAGTTTAGTTAATCTACTGTGGTCGGCAAGCTAGCCTCACAATCCATTGCTTTTGAGTTCAGTCCTCACTGGGTGCCCCAAGTTTTTAGCCTTGTGTCAGACATAGTTAAGTAAATAGCTATACCGTTTTCTATCTCAAACTATTCAGCCTTTACCCTTCTAACACAGTGGTTATCTAATTTTGTTCACATGTATATATTATTCAGTTTATACTTCTGTTCATATCTATTCTATTCTCTAGATAGATTGATAAATATAAAGTTCTGTACATTCACATACATTATACATGATCCTTTCAAGTTAAGATATGATGAGTTATTTTTAAAAAAATGTTATTATTCTGTTAATATCATTCACCCACTTTATTTTCACTCCCCTACTTACCCTTAACATTACCATCCATTTAAAAAGAAATATATACCAATGTCAATGAATAATATATACAAATGAATACATAACTAGCTGGATATCTAATATATAATATATGAAATCCATTTTCTGTTTTACTTGTTTTTAATTAGTCTTTTCAAATTATTAGAAGGTATGAATTTGTTTTATTTTACTTATAGACCAGTTCAGGCAATTTACTATAAATGTATACATCTATTTCTTTTTTTTTTCGTTTTTAAAAAAATTATTGACCGTTTTTAAGTCCTGAAATTATGTCCAAATATTTCTTGTGCATAGTCCATAGAACTAAATGGAGAGAAAAAACAGATAATTCACTTTGATCCCAAATAGACAATCAGGTCAGGAAATTAGATTATGTGCTTCTCTGTTAAGCCTATGAA
>VCCN01005588.1:4023093-4041894 GCA_006491835.1 Architeuthis dux | reverse complement strand
ACTAACCAGACCTGTTTTCTTTCTTGGTTAAATTATAAGCAGTCATTTTCTCATGTTTGGATCAGTCTTTTATTTCTATATTTAATCTTTCAGAATTTTGCAGTTGCAAAATATCTTGAAAATAAACATCCTTTTATATAGATATTTAGTTAAGCCCAGTCCAACAGCCAGGGAGAATCAAACTCTCTATCAATAGTATGTGAGATAAGCTTACTAATACATGTGCCATGAATTACATTTTTCTTTGCTTTTTGCTAAGAAACACACAGGGAACATTCTACGATAGACTAGCATTTCAAGGGAAAGCATGAATCACCGCCTCCCATATATGCTGTGTGTTGGGAATGATCAATTAAAAAGTTGGAAAAATGGTGATCAATGAATAAGTTATTTCTCTTGCCTTTTGTTGGGCTGTAATCACTAAAAAAGGTCTGAATCTTAAAAAAACAAGTGGGCACAATCTAGTGACCAATTTAGCTTACATTGCATATTGAACGACTGCACTAAAAACCTATTTTGGAGGGGAAAAACAGAAAAAACACTTTCCCTACTCATTGAGGGGTGTGTGTGTGTGTGTGTGTGTGTGTGTGTGTGTGTGTGTGTGTGTGTGTGTGTGTGTGCAAAATTTTAAGTTTCTACTATGAACGGTAAGAGCAGGGCAAAGTCTGGATACATAGATAGATAGATAGATAGATATAAATGTCTGAATACATGAATAACAACAGTGTTTAAACTGGTCTGTTGTGGGTAGCAGTGGTTAATTAAATGTTACAGAATGAATTAGCTTGTTAAAATTAAATGATGATCTCTGACCATATTACAACTTGGACAGGGTTGTTAATCAGAAACCAAAACTGTCAACATAGGTTTCTTCAGTTTTTGAGTGATTCTGCCTGGATGGGTGGCTCTGTATGTATATGTGACATGTACAGGCTGCACCAATGGAGCTAGAGGGTTGAAAATTTAAACATCTAATCCCTATTCTGTCTAGAAAAAAACGTTTTTTTCTTTTTTTAAAAATTCCCCACCAAAATAAGTTTTTAGTTGGGGTTCAATTTACAATGTAAGTTTATGTTAAATTGGTCCCTTAGTTTGTGTCCCGCTTGTTTTTTGAAAATTCAGACTTTTTTAATGATCACCACCCAACAAAAGGCGAGAGAAGTAACTTATGATCCCTTTTTCCAATTTTTTAATTGATCACCCCATTACAGCATGCTGCTAAAAGAAGTTGGTCACATGATGGTTTCTATTGAGTGACTAACCAGACTTGTTTTGTTTATGTTTTAAATATTTCTTCCCTCTGTAGTCTTGCTTGTAACATTCCTTTAAATATCTATCAATAATTCCACATAAGATTGATAGAAGTATTTTTTATATTTGTTCGATTAGGAATGTTTTATATCCTACTATTAGGAGTGTCTTTAATATATGTTTTTATTAAGCTCATCTACTGCTTTAATTTACACTAGTAAATATGCGTTACTTTGCTAACGGTATACCGAAAGCTGTGTTCTGTGTCAGTATGTTTACACAATAGTTTGAAAGGTTAGCGCCAGGTATTGTTAACTAAAACTTTTGTATTCATTTTGTATTAAACTTAAAACAACTAAAAGGCTTAGATACATACTGTTTGGCCTTGGGCTTTATTGTCATTAGATTAGATTGTATAAAGTGGGTTTGGGTCATAATCCTGAATAGAGAAAAATCTGATATGAAATTATATTCTTCCATTATATAGAAAGCACAGTTAATTGTTCGGTTCAATATTTATTAAGATGTCTTAAAATTAAATAAGGTAGGGTTCTTAAGTTAAAAATATGTTGTAATAATAAAACTATAATAAAGATTATCTTATGATAATTCAACCAACAGTACCACCTCTTTACCAATATTCAAAGGGCTAGTAAATGCTGAGATTTACTTTAACAAGCAAAGAAAGAACAAAGAAAAAAATATATACGTTTTTCCACCTTAATTCATTTACTTAATTTCCAATTCTTCTTTGTGTATTCTAATCTGCATAATTTTCATCCCTAGAGTTTTGGCATTGGCAGCGACAAATTAATAAAATAACAGGCATTCAACTGAAAGACAAAATAGAGAAAGAAAACACTGAAGTTGCTCGAAGATAAATTTGGAAATAGAAAGTGGTTGTAACTCCATGTGAATATTTTGGCATCTTGCTACAAAGATTCCGTTTTCCGTGCCAGTACCCGTTATGACACACTCCAGCTCGAAATTTAAATTGGCTAATTTAAAAATTCCCAATCGGCAGACAATTTAGAGAAAAAAAATTAGAAGTGCTCATAAACCCGCTAGTATGCATATCCAATTGATTACTGAAATATTATTTTTAAATATTCAACAATAAATTCTCATTATCTGTATTGATTTTCTTTTCTACTTTTGACAATCAGTTGTAAATGTCTTTGAGATAACAATCCTAGTTTTATTGCTCTGAAAATATGTTTTTTTCAGTGAATCTGTTTTCATAGATAATGCCTTATCAGCAATAAATTCAACACTTTTCACAAAGAAGCAGCCTTTGCAAATAAGATAGCCCGCTTTTCAAGTACCCAGAGAAATTATTATTATTTATCGCCTTTACACTGGGTAGAGCAAAGCCGTCCCTTGGGCATCACATATCTTGTCTACCATTGTCTCCACACCTCTCTATCTCCGGATAGTCTTCGGAATTCTTCAGGGTCATTCTCTGTGTCAATTTTCAGTCTTTTTGTGTATGTGTGATCTTTCAGTGTTGGAGCTGAGTTGGCAGGTTTATCTAGGTCACTTTTGTTAGCCTTGCTCTGTATCTCCCATTATCTAATTTAAATTCTGCAGTGCATGTTGAGTTGAAGCTGGTGTTTCCATTCATATATCCATTGATATAGGTTGCTTGATGTTAGTTGGATTAAAGCAAAAATGGATGCACATGTGTCTTCACTGATTCTCTTTATTGAACTGAAATTTTAGCAGGAAGATACACAGAAAGAAAGAAAGAACAGATTTGCTGTAAAGCGGAAATTCGGATTTTACAACAGTGTTGCCGTAAACCAGTACTTAAGGAATTACGACAACAGAAAATACATGAATAGACAAACAAACAATTTCATTAACTTTAGTTTATATATCAACAATGCATCTTTGTAAATGAAGAACAGATCACAAAATTTATATATTTTCACAATACAGAAACAAACAGCTTTCGTTTTTAAATAGCAGTTTATGTATTTATGAATTTATAGATTCTTGAATGAATAAAAGACAAAACTATTTCATTGGCTAGTTTTTTCTTCATCTTATTGTTGCTTATTCATCAATTTTCTAGGTTGAAAACCCTCCAACTGCTAAAGTGAGTATCGTGAATTAGGAATAAAGTTGCATTGGTTTTATTTAATGGAGGTTTTTGAGGCCAACATTATTAGTAATGATGAGATTAGTTTTTAATTTTTCATAATAGGTGATTAGTCTTATATTAATCACTGCTACCCACAACACTGATTTATTGTTGGGTTTAGGTTATTCATGAGTTCTGACATTTATATGTATCTATGTATCTATCTATGTATCCAGACTTTGCCCAGCCCTAACTGTTCATAGTAGAAACTTAAAACTTTGCACACACACTCTCCTCAATGAGTAGGGAATTTTTTTTTTTTTTTTTAAATTCGCCCTAAATAGGTTTTTGGAGGGGGTTTCAATATGCAATGTAAGTTTATTATAAATTGGTCACTCGTTTATACCCGCTTGTTTTTTGAAAATTCCTTTTTTTAGTGATGAAAAGGCGAGATAAGTAACTTATTCATTGATCACCACTTTTTTTCAAACTTTTTAATTGATCACCCTCAACACAGCATATATGGGTGGCGGCGATTCATAATTTCCCTTGGAATGCTAGTATTCATGTTCAACCAGAGATGTGTACCTATGATCTATGGAGAAGTGTTGGGCTAAGAGCATTGACAAGGAAGGAGATTATATTGAAAAACATTTTTGCATAAAATAAATGCCTTTTTCATCATTAGGCTACAGACTTATTGACAAACCTACATATATATAATGTCCACTTATTTATGTATATATATATACGTATTTAGCATAATAATTTGTTATGTCTAAATTACTAAAAGTTACTTATCCCGCTGTGTCAAAAGGAAATTGGGAATTGCCAATTAAAATCTGGGGCACTTCAATCGGCTTCGTGTCATCTCGAAGCTGATTGAAGTGTCCCAGTGCAAGTCCAAATAATTTTTTCAGCCACTGCCCACAAATTATCAAACAGGTCTGGTTAGTCACTCAATAGAAACCGTCTCATGACCAATGTCTTTTAGCAGCAAGGTGTGTTGGGGGTGATCAATAAAAATTTTTTTAAATGGGTTGATCAATGAATAAGTTACTTCTCTTGCCTTTTGTTGAGTGTTGATCGCTAAAAAAAGTCTGATTTTTAAAAGAGCAAGCGTGAATGCTGCCGGACACAAACTAAGGGATCAATTTAACATAAACTTACATTCTGAATTGAAACTCCTGCTAAAAAACTTATTTAGGAGGGGGATTTTAAAAAAACAAAATAAAGGTTTTTTCCTAGACATAATCAGGAGTAAATGTTGAAATTTTTCAGCCCTCTAGCTCTATTAGTTCAACCTGTATACGTGTACGTACATACATAGCCAGCCAAACTTAAAAACTGAAGAAACCTATGTTGTCAGCTTTGGTTGACGGTTTCTAATAAATTCTGGTCCTATAACACAAACGTTCTTCCTTCCACTTAATCCCTTTGGAATAAAAATGATTATTCCGCCCACCTTTGATCATTGATAAACCAGGAGACATCAATTGATTTTATATCTACTGTTATTATGATGAAGAACTAAAAAGCATTCAGGGAGTGCATACTTCTGTCAACACCATCAACACTACAAACTGAATGAAGATCAGTTAACATATAGCTACGATGCAGGGGGTGTAACTGTAAATAATTCCTGGATCCGCCCCAAATTTAATCAATTATCCCTTAGCCTAACTTTCAACATTTTTGTATTTGTATTTATTTAGTATTTTTTAAAAAGGCCAAAAATGCAAAAGAATTCCCCAAATGGCCAAAAAACAATCAAAGTGGGCAAAAAATATACTAAAAATGATCAAATGAGCTTAATTGGGAAATTGGAATTAGGTTTCTATTGGGAATTAGCCGTTAAATGGCTAGTGAGTATGCTGGCTAACACCCTGACGAGTGAATATGTATATCTCTTCTAATTTCTTTGGCAGAGGTAAACTAACTGCTAGGCATGCTATTAGAAACCGCCAACCAAAACTTTCACCAAAACTATCATCATAGGTTTCTTCAGTGTTTAAGTTGGTCCGGCTGAAAATTTAAACATTTACTCCTTATTATGTCTAGAAAAACAGTTGTTTTTGTTTTTTGAAAATTTTCCCCATAAATAGGTTTTTAGTGAGGGTTCAATTTACAATGAAAGTTTATGCCCGCTTGTTTTTTTTCTTTGAAAAATCAGACTTTTTAGTGATCTAACAAAAGGTGAGTGAAGTAATAGATGTTGGTCACGTGATGGTTTCTATTGAGTGACTAAGCAGACCTGTTTGCATTAAAAGAGGATTTCCAATATATTGATTCATTGAAAGTATTGATTTCTGGAAGGATTAGACAAAGCTTATGGAAGAAGACAGCAATCCAAAATAATAATCAAGAAGAAGGGAATGAATGAATGAATGACTGCATAAGTGAGTGAGGTAAACGTGTGATTAAACAGGTCTGGTTAGTTACTCAATAGAAACCGTCACATGATCTACGTCTTTTGGCAGCATACCATGTTGTAGGGTGATCACTAAAAAATTTTGAATTTTCATAAAACAAACTGCTGGACACAAACTAAACAATTTAGCATAAACTTACATGGCAAATTGAACCCGCCACTAAAATCCTATTTAGGAGGAGGAGTTTAAAAAAACAATAAAAAGCGTTTTTTTCTAGATATAATAAGGAGTAAATGTTAAAATTTTCAGCACTCTAGCTTCATTGGTTCGGTCTGTACGCATGATTCATACATACATACATACATCCAGTCAGCCAGACCAAGTTAAACACTGAAGAAACCTATGTTGCTAGTTTTGGTGACAGAGTAAATATGCTGTGTGTTCTATCGAGTCAAATGCTTTCTTATAATCCACAAAGGCCAAACAAAGTGGTTTGTTGTATTCTAATGACTTTTCAATTGGTTGATTTATTGCATGTAGGTGATCTATTGTTGAGTAGCCGCTTCTGAAGCCTACCTGCTCACAAAATGTCAGCCCTCTAGCTTCATTGGTGTGGCCTTTACACATGATACATACATAGCCAGCCAACTTGAAAACTGAAGAAACCTATGTTGACAGTTTTGGTTGACAGTTTTTAATAAACGAGAGAATTCTGTGAGTAAACGAGCACATCTGAATGGGTGTATGAATGGGGGTATATGAATAAATGAAATGATAAATGAGCTCAGGAATGAATGAGAGCGCCTGGGTTGGGGGGTGGTTAAAGCGTTATTAAAAATGTTTTTTCACAGCCTCTTAATTTCCTATGTACTGATTAAGATGGATGTGACAAAGCTTTGGGAAAAGAAGATTAAAAAACAAACAGATAAACAAACGAAATATGAACGTGTGCGGTAATATATAATAATGTCCGTGAATAATTAAAGGAGTCACTGTATGAGCAAAAAGAATAAATAGGTGAACTAGAAAAATGATTGAATCAGTGACAGGTCTGGTTAGTCACTCAATAGAAACCATCACGTGACCAACGTCTTTTGGCAGCATGCAGTGTTGGGGGAGATCAATTAAAAAAAATTGGGGAAAAACGGGGCGATCAATGAATGAGTTGCTTCTCTCGCCTTCTGTCGGGTGTTGATTACTAAAAAATTTAGAATTTTCAAAAAACATTTTAGTCACTAAATAGAAACCGTCAAGTGATCAATGTCTTTTGGCACTTGGCAGCATGCCATGTTGAGGGTGATCAATTAAACAAATTTGAAAAAAAGGGGTGATCAATGAATGAGTTACTTCTCTTGCCTTTTGTTGGGCGGTGATTACTAAAAACAGTCTGAATTTAAAAAAAAAACAATCTTGAACACTGCCGGACACAAACTAAGGGACCAATTTAGCATAAACTTAGATTGTAAATTGAACCCCCCGCCCCAGCTAAAAACGAAATGTTATTTCTAGATATAATAAGGAGTAAATGTTTAAATTTTCAGTCCTCTAGCTCCATTGGTGCGGCCTGAATGCGTGATACATACATAGATTGCCAGCCAGCCAGCCAGCCAGACCAACTTAAAAATTGCAGAACCCTATGTTGACAGTTTTGTTGACAGTTTTGTTGACGGTTTTTAATTAAAGATGACGAGGTGGTGGGGGAGCATAGAAGGATAACGTTATCTACCCTCCAGGGTATTGATTTATTGATTTATTGGAAAACAACATAATTCACTGAAAACAGAGCTCTAAAAATAAATGAGAAACGAAATAACTGGTTGGATACTTAAATCATTGAATTCAACAAGTCATGTGTTAAAATCAAAATTTAAAAGTGTTACCATCAGTTAAATCTTGACTTAGTCAGCTTTGAAGCAAGCTATTAAATGCCATCAAAGGGAAGTAACTCAAGCAATCTATTTAAAATTTATTAAAATGTATAACTAATTACTATATATAAGGTAACCTTGTATACAAGATTATTTAAAAATTGACTTTGTGGATCTCTGATTCCTTGTGATTTTATTCATGGTAAATATACGTATACTAGCTGTTTATGTAATTTGTAATATCATGGGTAGGATTTATTAAACAAATATTCAAAACTTCATTCACCATAATAATTATATATATGTACACAGCAAAGTCTGACAATGGCGGGGAAACATGAAACAATAATTAATCACTGCTACCCACAACACTGGTTTATTGCTGGTGTTAGGTTATTCATGTGTTCTGACATTTATATGTATCTATGTATCTATCTATGTTTCCAGACTTCGCCCAGCCCTAACCGTTCATAGTAAAAAGAAATTTTGCACACACGCTCCCCTCAATGAGTAGGGAAGATGTTTTTTGAAAATTTCTCCCCCTAAATAGGTTTTTAGTGGGGGGGGGGGATTCAATATGCAATGTAAGTTTATGGTCAGTAGTTTGTGCCTGTTTGTTTGTTTTTGAAAATTCAGACCTTTTTTAGTGATCACAGCCCAACAAAAAGCAAGAGAAGTAACTTATTCATTGATTACCCTTTTTTCCAACTTTTTAATTGATCATCCCCAACACAGCATATATGGGTGGTGGTGATTCATAACTTCCTTTGGAATGCTAGTCAGTTAGGTTTTAGCATCAACTGTATTTAAACCTATCACATGTGAACAGATATCCTAAATCTCTTAAATCTTTAAAGTGGCATAAAGTGAACTTTCAAAAAGTGGGGGATACTTCTACCTGTTATTTATCTATATGACTGAACGGAGAACAAAATCTGGTGTAAAACATTGGAAGCTGTATTTATTCCTGTTAAAGTTGTCAAGAATGCAACACAGAGCCGATTGAAGTACTGGAAAGTAGGTTAAATTGGGTTACAGTACTCTCGTCTACATCACTTTAGCAAATATCAGTTTTGTCTAAATCACTTTGGTCTAAAATCACCTTTGTCCCAACAATATCTCCAAAAGTTTTCAATGAATTTCAAAGACATTTTGTCTAATTGTGAGCCATTGGCTAAGGAAGAATTGGTGGAATTTTTAGCTGGATCCAAGGATTTTATTTTGATTGAGATTGAGAGGAAAAGAATTCTAGGATCCATCCCAAAATTTAATAAAAAAATATCTCTCAATCGGGAAAAGATACCTGGATCCACCTCAAAATTCCACCAATTCTTCCTTAGCCCATGGTCAACTATTCGACAAAATGTCATTGACATTCATTGAGAACTTTTGGAGATATTGTTGGGACAAAACTGATTTTAGACCAATGTCATTGAAATTCATTGAGAACTTTTGGTGATATTGTTGGGACAAAACTGATTTTAGACCAATATCATTGAAATTCATTGAGAACTTTTGGAGATATTGTATGGGACAAAAGTGATATAGACGAAACTGATATGTAGACGAAAGTGCTGTACCCTGTTAAATTTTATCAAATCATAAATCTTTTTATAATCTATAGATTAACAAGAGATCTTTGGAATATGTATGAGAAAGAGATCCTCTCACTGTTTAAGATCAAGTATATTGGTGCAGATATGTGTGTACGGGGATGTTTTCATCCCGGCCTCCATTATTGTATAATTTTGCATTTGTAGAACAGTTAATCATGCTTAAAAGTCTAAGCATCCTTCATCCAATGGCAGATATTTTGAATCAGTCCTAAGTGGCACAACAGAAGTGAATGCTCAACGTCTCAAAGAAGATTTCCTTTACTGCTTGACAGAATTCGCTTCAAAGAACTTTGTCCAAATGTTGTTAGGCAAACTACTCAGGTATGAAATCACAGGAAGATGTTTATGAAGATTATTTACCAATTGCCTGGGAAGTATTTCTTCAATTCACTTGTGAAGAATAGCAGGTCTCTTAGGAAATCCAACCATCAATTATAGTGCTGTTAGAAACCATCGCTAAAACTGTCAACATAGATTTCTTCAGTTTTCAAGTTGGTCCAGCTGGCTGGCTATGTATGTATCACGCTTACAGGCCGCACCAATGGAGCTAGAGGGCTGAAATTTTCAAACTTTGCTCTTTATCATGTCTAGAAATTTTATTTTTTTTAACCCCCCCCCCCTCATAAGAAGTGTTTACAATGTAGGTTTATGCTAAATTGATCCCTTAGTTTGTGTCTGCTTGTTTTTTTTGGTTCAAAATTCAGACTATTTTAGTGATCACTGCCAAACAAAATGCGAGAGAAGTAACTTATTCATTGATCACCCCTTTTTCTAATTCATTAATCTCCCCCAACACGGCATGCTGCCAAAAGATGTTGGTCACATGACAGTTTCTACTGAGTGACTAAGCAGACCTGTTGTTATTCTGTTTACTTTACATATTGAATATCATTTTTGTTTGTAAGTGTTTGAAGATAAGTGCATGCTCTTTTACCTTTTAATTTAATTTGCTACTTACCATATTTGATAGCATATAAGACCCGCCCCCACCCACCGCTTATTTCAGCAGGGTATATTAATAAAAAAGCATTTCCCTGAATTTTTCTTTTTTTTAACATCCAGTTTTTAAAACAAGGGGACTTTTATATGACATCAAATATGGTAATTCTTTTATTTTCCGTTTTTGTTAACTTCTCTGTAAGGTTGTTATAATGACAGATATTAACAGATTTAAAAATGCAACAAAAGACAAACTTACACAGATCTAATTTATTCATACCTATTTACAATGCCAGCACTCAACACCACGTACATCTTTTTGATCTCCTAAAACCAATATGTCTCCCTGACCATGAGGGCATAAACAGTGGCACCTTATTGGAAGTCGATAAGCACTCTCCTGCCTAAGGGGAATAACTCATTACAGACAATGAGAATACTTAGTTAACATTCTCTTTTTACCTCTTATTATTTTTATTTTTACCTCACCTTTTTAAAATAATTACCTCTTTCTTTAAAATATAACTTTGTTTTCCTACTTCTTTAAAAAATTTACATTATCATACTCTACAAAATAGAGCTGTTACATTGTGCATATGCGTTTACACACGTTGTGTAAATCTCCAAGTGCATTCATTGTTGGTCAGGTGAACAACAAATTAAATCTGGAAATGGTCAAATGAAGTCGTAATATCTGAACAAAAAAGAGTTTGGAGAGATGAATTACCTTTTGAGTATTCTTACATCTGCAACTGTAGGTCTGTAAGAGGGAAGTCCTGCATGCCATGCAAACAAAACACATGCCAGGAAAACACAATGAATCTTCGCATTTTAAAATCAATATCTGGTTTAATTCTTTTTACCTTCCAAAAAACCTGGGTACTTTATCTTTGAATTAGATCGCTGGACAGTGTCTGCACATAAATCCCTCATGGTGCACATTATAAAATGTCTTGAATGAGAGCAATGCTCAAACCCAAAACTACATTTGCATATCAGAAGATCCAAACTGCATTTGCTTTTCATTGCACCTGCGACTATATTGCTATCATCCCCTTTCTGTCTCCTCTGCTTTCTTTCCTCTTCTTTCCTCATCTTCCCTGCCCCCAGCCCCTCCTTGTCAATTGCTGAACGAAAAGTGAAAAATCCTTTCTTCTAAACTTTTTGCACCTAAATTCATAAACCCTTTTTCTGAACAATTGACCAATCGAAGGGAAGCTTTATTTTCAATTACTATTCACCCACATCAATACACTCTGCTTAGACCCTACCCTAACATTGTATAGATGAAGTTATACAAGAAGGACAACTATAATCTGGTGTTGTTATCATGGATTTTATTGTCATTAATCAAAGATATCATTAGTGGTCCTAAGTTGTCTTTTTTTTCTTTCAATTTATCAACCTAAAGAGTATTGTAGAAATCTTTTTCTGTTTTTTCCAATTTTAGGACTTAGTTTATGCACTGTCAGCTATTATACTATCAGCTTTTTCTTCTTCTAAAAGCAATCCAAATCATCAGAAAAAAAATAGAGACTAGAATCTCCATGGCAACCAATTATAAATTATAAATGAAAAACATTAATCATCATTCCATAATCTTTAGTAAGCAGTGTAGATCAGAAATAAAGAATAAACCTCCGCAAGGATAAGGGATTTGAGTTTGAATCTCGCCAGAGGCTTATTCTTTGTTTCTGACCCATGCTCATAGGCATACAAGCCAGGGGGGCAAGTGCCCCCCCCCCCATTTGGGCAAAACTGTGTAAAATCTCAGGCAAATCAAACCAAGCAAAAGAGTTCCCAAAACACCTATGCTACTTATTAAAGATCGTGGAATGACAATCTGGGAGTTGTGATGAAAAGCACTTGAAATTAAGGGGAAAAAAATACTAGTCAAAAATTAATAGTAATAATTTTGTGTATATTCTCCTTTTTATATATGTTTTTGCTCAGTATTAAACAATTAATCCATAAATGACTTGTTGTTCTCTTTTGTTTCATATTTGAGCTTTTCTTACCAATCAGAACGGTAATCATGTTTCTAGATGTTGCTCTATTTTATCTAAGGAGGGGTGGGTGGCCTAATGGTTAATAGCACCGAAAATGGAATCAACAAACCAAATTCAAACTCCAGCTGGGATAGTTTGCATTGCACTAATGCTCTTGGGAAAGGCATGAATCCACCCCCTCTTGGGTATCAAGCTAGCCTCCTGGCCCCATAAAAACCCACAATTGATACAAAAATGATTGGGTCTCCATGGATCATTAAAGAAATTAAGACAAAATCATTGCCTCATGTGTTACGCAACATGAGAACAACTGAATCTGAGTTTATTTTATCTATTTTATCTATTTTATCTACTTTAATTACAAATTATATGTTGTATGCCTTTTCTAATTCTTTTTCTTTTCTTTTTTTTACAGGTAAATATCTTTTCATCGTGAGTAGATCGCATTTTATATTTATATTTCAAAAAGTCTATTCCTACTTTAGTAAAGCCTTTAACCTATGGATGCATGACATTCACAAATCGAGTGGATCTGAAAATGATATTCCCAGATGTTAAACATAAGAGTTCTGTTTGCTTTTCATAAAGGAACTCTTTCATATTTGAAGGTGAAGAAATAAAGAAAAGAACATGATTTTGCATAATACACACTTTGTCCTTTTTCGATGGCAAACTAATCCTTATTCCGATTCAGAGCATTTGATTCTAGAGTCTTCCCCACTCTCAAAACCCTGCTTTTGTATGGCTCAATGGCTTCCCAGCAAATGATACGTTCTATATTCTCTCCTCTTGAGCAAGTAAACAGGTTCTTATCTGCCACATTCTCATTATTGGCTCCTCTTTGAGATTTAGCTTGTTGCTTTTCTGTCTTTTAGAAAAAAAAGCCTTTATCATACTTGTTTACTTTGTTGTTAAGATGTCCATATTGAATTCTTTATGCGCTCATTACTTACTACATTTTTCTTTTCTTTCTTTCTCTGCTCAACGTGCATCCTACCATTTTGTGTGTGTGTGAAATTTTGATGTATGCACAACTATTTTTTCAAGACTAGAAATAGGAACAGAGGGAGCTGTTTATTGTGATAACTTTTGAACAGGGTCTTCTAGATAACAATAACTGGCAACGTGTATAAAAATTAGAACAATTTACATTGATTATTATAAATTTACATTCATTGTCATAAACAACTTTTCATTATAAAAAATTAATATAAAATTTATTTAAAAATTTTCAGTGTTTGGGACCAACTGATTTTAATAACAATAACCGTTTAAAAACATTTTCTGTGATTATAATAAACGGCTTCCTTTGTACCTATTTAAAGTTCCTCACTGTGTTTGTGCATCTTTTTGTTTTATTCATCGAGAACAGGGATTATTTCTCTCTCTCTCTCTCTCTCTCAAAACTTTTATGATAATACATTGATGCTCTCTACTCTCCCAGGCTCTTATTAGATGTTTGCATATTTATTTCCTGTATTTAAATTCTAAAAAAAAATCTCTTCTTGTGCTAATATGAGTTTTTCTTGTTTTACATTTCCTTAAAAAGATGAGTTTATGAACAAACCTGTCAACGTGTGTGCAAATTTTCAATGATCTGTTCTGCTAGGATTTAATCATTATCCCAGCAAGATAATCTATATTATCTCTTGTTATTCATGTCTTTGCACCCAATGCCGTTCTCAATTTTGGAACATTTGTTTTATTTTTAAAAAAATGTTTTTTAGATTAATTTCTGTATCACTGCCTCATTGGTTCTAAATTCAATGCCTTCATTTTATTCTCATGGAGGCAAAAATTAGTAAACACTGCCTATTATTTCATGAGAATTTCTACTATAATAGGTGTTAGAAATACCTTTTAGTATACAAATAAGTAATTGTTAGACTAAGCCAAGTTTGGCACAAGGGCATGTTTATGGAGTACTTAATGAGGAATGAGTTGAGAAGTTTCCAAGTCTAACCTATTGACTATTGCTCTATGGTGAGTAGGTAGAACTAACTATTCAAACAATCCTGGCTGCTCCAGAGTCAAACTCTGCTCTTCTACTCGGAATTATGTAAGACTTGTCAGTTTAGTGCAGGTGGTAACACACCAGGCTAGTGATCACTAGGTCATGAGTTCAAATCATGGTAGGGGAATAAGGATTTTACATATTGGTTTACTCCCCTATTTTTGGTGAGGATTGTTCTTGTTCTTGTTCTTGTTACATAGGAGAGTAAAGTCAACTTTGACTTTGTCCTGGAGTTTGACAATAATAAGCATGTTTTCTGATGTTCTGTACTATCATTATTCTAGAAATTATTCTGATTCAGAGCATTTGATTCTAGAGTCTTCCCCACTCTCAAAACCCTGCTTAGTATCCTCATCCTTGTTGCTTTGATGGCTACATTTTTGGCAATATGTTCTCAGTCTCCTTCAGGTGTGTCACATCTGGTATTTATTTATCTACTAGCATGGTGTCCATCAAAAATGACAGGATTATTTACATATGGATTAGAACTTCTTCCTAGGACCTTCCACAGCAAGGCTTATCAGAAAGATTAGTCACTCATGAGAAAAGAATGCGACACAAGGTCAGTTTAATGTGGGGATACCGAGATCATATGGGTAGGAGGGCTCAAAAATTCTGTTTAGTCCTTGCAACTATTGTCAATAGGTTAGACTTGCAAACTTGTCAACTCATTCCTAATTAGGTAGTCCATGTACATGCCCATGTGCCAAACTTGGCTTAGTCTAACAATTATTTATTTATACATGCGAACATATGGGTAGGAGGGCTCAAAAATTCTCTTTAGTCTTTGCAACTATTGTCGCAACGACACAAGAGCACTGGTCTTGAGATCTCAGGATGAATCCTGAGCCCCCTGATCTTGACTACACAGAGCAGTACCACCCCTCATGAGGCAAAACCCCAATCGGTAATGGCACCACATCGGCATCAGTCTGGTCATAAATGGTCAGTTGCCATACTTAAAAGTATGATGGGACTCCTTTTAAAACTTCTAAATCAACACTGGCATTTATACACATTCACTGCACTTAGGTACACAGCTCAAATCTTCTTTGTTGCCTGTGTTGCATTACTGTCTTTATGAAATCCATACAGTATGCAAATTGTAAATGAGGCACACATTATAGTATTTGTCTCCCATAGGATTAAACATTACTT
Organism: Architeuthis dux; assembly: GCA_006491835.1. NCBI lineage: Eukaryota > Metazoa > Mollusca > Cephalopoda > Oegopsida > Architeuthidae > Architeuthis > Architeuthis dux. Next base: position 4,026,581 of record VCCN01005588.1, on the reverse strand, counting down.
TAAATGAGGCAATTTACTATTTAATCTTGATTTTGAAATACAGGAATACCTTAAATAGTACAGTTTTGGTTAGTGCAGGTTTTGATGTAGTATGGTTAAGGTATTGCTGTACGAATTAATGTAAGTAAGTATAAGCTGGAAAATAAATGCATTACATTATAATGAGACCTTGAACAGTGCGGTTTTGAATGGTACGGAAAATTTTAGTATGAATTAACCAAACTAATCAAGGTCTACCTGTAGTTGGTGGGTTCTATATTTGCTTATTTTAAATGCAATATTATTTTCCAAACAGCCTAATATATTCATCGATATCATAAAGGAAGAATATTTCCACAATGTTTTTTTTCAAATCTTCCACTTGTACTCGAGGTGTTGTAGGGGGAGGTGGAGACGAAATTCGCATCATTTCACTTTTTTTATTCACCTTTATTTTACTTAGGCAGTCTACTTATATAATTTGCCACGTGATTGGCTATATTTTCTGTCTCTAACATTTGTCATTTGTCAAGAGAGATAACTATTAAATGCTAATTAAATTGTAATCTCCCTTATTTATTTATTTTTGCAAATGCGTAAATAATCCGGATTCATTCTGGTTAAACATAAACAAGAAAATGTAGAGCAGCATAATGTTTTTGATATTTTTTATGTACAATGCGGTTGCCAAATTATTTAAATACTGCTGTCATTGTTTTGACAGCATCAGTAAACTAGTTTATTATAATCCACTCTAGGGTTCATCAGAGCACTGTTAACCCGTACACATTGGGAGCACCTTCCCATCTGTCCGTTGCCAACCTCTCACTAAACTGGATGAGGGGTTAGACTTTCCCGGTTTGAATTCAGAATTATCCGTCTCCAAGATTGATTGCCAACCAAGACTAAAGAGCCCAGTCTGCCTTGCTTTTTACCCAATAGCTGAGGGGATTCATGATGGATTCATGCCTTTCCTAAGGGCATTAGTGCAAAATGAATTCAAACTGTCTCAGCCAGAGTTAGAACTCTGTTCACTGATTCCATTTTCTGTGATGCTTACTGTTAGGCCACCTGCACCCGCACCTCCCCAATGTAAAAGTGATTTTTCTATCTACAGTTGAATGACCGCAAAGAACTTTCTCCTTCTACCCTGTGAAGATCAGAAATTACCTCTCAAAACATTTACATTCCCAAACGTCATCCAAATGAGCAGACCAGAATCACATGGAACCTCAATAGTTCTTCCCCAGCAGCAAATATTCCTGCTCTACTGTTGCTCACTTCTCTTCATTTTATAAATAATACATACACTTATTAAAAAGGTTCTAGATGAATTTGTCTGCAATAATTTATCTACAACAATTTATATACACTTACAATTCATCTACAATAATTTATCTACAAGGGTATATAATGATAAACTAACAAATACATACACACATACATAAATGTTTGTATATGTGTATATGTATGTATGTGTATGTATATATTTATTTTTTATCTGTAGATAAATTATTATAGATAAATTGTATCTGTAGATAAATTGTTGAAGATGAATTATTGTAGACAAATTTGCCGGACACCTATTAAAACATATCTAAACAGGTCTGGTTAGTCTTGTGACAACATGCCATGTTGGGGGTTTTCAATTAAAATTTGGAAAAAGGGGTGATCAATGAATAAGTTACTTCTCTCACCTTTTGTTGGGCAGTAATCACTAAAAAAGTCTGAATTTTCAAAAAACAACCATTACACAAATTGAGGGATCAATTTAGGATGAACTTACATTGCAAATAGAACCCTCAACTATAAACATATTCAGAGGGTGAATTTTAAAAAAAAACAAAAAAACTTTTTTCTACACATAACAAGGAGTAAATGTTGAAATTTTCAGCCTCCTGAGATCCATTGGAGCGGCCTGTATGTGTGATATATACATAGCCAGCCAGACCAGCTTAAAAACTGAAGAAAACTATGTTGATAGGTTTGGTTGACGGTTTCTAATATGGAGAAACCCTGATTCTGCATAAATTCTTTGTCCTTTGAAGGCAGATTAATCTTTATTTTCTTTTATTTTCTTGATTCCAAGCATTTATTTGATTCTAGAATCTTCCCTTCTCTCAAAACCCTGCTCTAACAGTTCAATGGCTCTACAGCAAATGATACATTGATACATTCTATATTCTCTCCTCTTGAGCAAGTAAACAAGGTTCTTATCTGCCACATTCTCATTATTGACTCCTCTTTGCGATTTAGCTTGTTGCTTTTCTGTCTTTTAGAAAAAAAGCTTTTATCTAACTTGTTTACTTTGTTGTTGAGGTGTCCATATTGAATTCTTTATGTTCTCTCTACTTATTAAGTTTAGTTTTCCTTTCTTTCTCTGCTCAACTCGCATCCTAACATATTTTTTTTACTAAGTTTTGGTGCATGCATGGCTTTGTTTCTTCCAGACTAAAAATATGTACCTATTTAAAATTACCCACTGCTTTTGTTCATCTTTTTATTATTTGTTTTTTTAAATTTTATTTAACTAGTCTATAGAACAGCCTTTCTCAACTCAATGTTTCCATGAGAGATTGTTAGGGTTTCTGCAAAAATTTTATAAATGCGTGATTATCTCATTTTAGTGGAAGATAACATTTGTTTATTATTTATTATGGTTATCTAAAGTTTGACTCTGAATTAAGTATTTATGCAGCAGAAAATGAGCACAACTTTCATACTAAATAGTTACAATTCACTATTTATATGTAAAATAGTGTTAAAAATTGTACTTGACTTGTATTTTTGTTCATATTACTAATAAATTTCCAAACTTCATTTCCATTAATCAAGATTCTATCTTTAGAAAATTGTTTTTCTTTGTATTAAACCAGTTATTTGATAATTTAAAAATATTTTTGTCTTTTGAGTTCTTATATTTTTGTTATATAAGTATATAAAGTTTATGAAAAAACATTAATTTTATTAAAGGTAATCTAAGCTTATCAATATTTTTCCTAGGAAACTGACTTCCATTTTATATTTTTTATATTAAATGTCCTTTGGGTGAGAGGGGGACTGAAAAAAAATAGAATATCTTAGAATGTGCACCAAAATAAACAAATATATAGAAAAATATCTCCCTGTATATTGTAGAATACTGATAATTACTTTCAGATTATAATACATACTAGCATTGGAAGGAAAATTATGAATCACCGCCACCCATGTATGCTTCTTTTTACCTCGAAAATTAAGCAGTGGTGGCAGTAAAATTAAGTTACTTTGAAGAAAATGCTACCAGTGTGGTTTGAACCATAAATTCATGATTCAAAAAAACCAAAATGGGTCTGGTTAGTACACTCAATAGAAACCGTCATAAGACTAAAGCAGCATGCCGCACTTGTGATGATCAATGAAAAAACTGGAAAAAGGGGTGATCAATGAGTAAGTTATTTCTCTTGCATTTTGTTGGGCAATGATCAATAAAAACAGTCTGAATTTTAAAAAAAACAAGTGTGAATGTT
>VCCN01005588.1:3931565-3942023 GCA_006491835.1 Architeuthis dux | reverse complement strand
ATCTATCTATCTATGTTCATATCTATCTATCTATCTCAGCCTTTCATATTTATCTATCTATCTTCCTACGACTCGCAAGAAGCCTTTTTTCACTTCCTTTCCCTATCTCTTTTCTCTGTTTACTTCTTTTCACCCCCCCCCTTCATTTCGTTTTTGTTTCAACCTCGTCATTTTCAATTTATTCACTTATCCTTCCCACCCAACATTTTCCTCTCACTGTTTATTTGTCTCTTGTAATTTTACCCATAATTGTTAATCTCAATTTCAATGCCATTAGCGGCCCTAAGTACTTCGTGGCACTGACGCCTGCCTCATTTTAAGAACATACTGACCAAATACGAATGTATAAACCGTAATTGAAACGATTAAACTACCGTATTTCCCTACTTATGGTTTGGATCCTGTCATGGATGATAATGGAGGTAACAGTCTTTTTGTTATTATTCTATAGCTACAACCTAAGTAGGTATGTTAGGTATTATTTTCCCCAGCATTTCAGTGTAAAGTGGCGTAATTAATAAATGGCAAGCATTTTGCCTTTGGTGTTCAGTGCTTTAGGCTAGCCGACCTTCAATTTATAAGACGTAAGGAGATTTTTGAAATTTCGTGGAATGTGTCATAGCGATTTACCAAGCGTAGCTAAGTCTGGAACAAGCAGAGGCGTAGCTGAGGGAAGGGTGACCTCAAGGGGCCAAACCCCCAAATCTCCAGCTACGCCCCTGGGAACGAGGCAAGAGTAGTGTGGCGCCCGTGAGGAGCGAACTCAATACATTAGCTGATTGGTCTGCAAGATTAGTTTGCTAACCCTCAAGACACGGCAGTCAGCCTTAAGATCTTTGTTATAGATATTTACTAAGCATAACTGGGTCTGGCACAAGGCAACACTATTATAGCACCCGTGAAGATCGACTTCACTACCCTAACGAACTTGTCTACAAGAATAATTTGCTAACAATCGCGCTACAGCAGGCTCCCTAATGAAATGTGTGAAAAATGCCTTTATTATAATACATTGTTATAAGAAACGTTTGTTGATTTAGGCCATTGGTGGCCAAGGTGGCACACAAAAACATTTTAGTTGCACGCGAAATATATAATTTTTGTTTGTGAATTCAATTTAAAAAGAATATCGGCATCCTTTAATTCATCAACCGTCACCTAAGATATTAATCGTCTAAACCAGTTTTCTCGACCTTTTTCGGTCCAACGCCCCCCTATGACACCTAGCTATATGTCAACACCCCCTGTAGTTTAAATATGAGATGTACTCAACACAGATCTTTTAGAGACATGTGATAGCTTGTCATTATAAAGAAAAACATCAACATTCAGTTCAAAGGTTTTAAGGAAAGTTGTATAGTAAGTATATCAATGAATTTCTAATGGGTGCTCATTATCAAATTCATTGTGGCCGCAAGACAATTTTAAAGGTTTATTAAAAAGTAAATTACTTTAAAATGTACACACAACATTAATTTTGACTACTAGTGTGAGCCTTGAGCTTGATCATTTTTAATTTTTTAAGTGTGGCAATATCTGGCTCGTGTTTAGACAAATAGAGTCTCAAGTCACCATGACTAACAATACCCAAGCGGTTTCTTTTCTTCGTAAGTACATGGCCCACTGCACTGAATCCCCGTTCTACAAGGTAAGAAGAGGGAAAAGCAATGAAAAGCAGTTTTGCTTTTTTTCCAAAGAACAGGACATTTCCCATACTTGTTCAGCCACATTTCATGATATCCTCTGCAATCAAAGATTTGTTTCGCTTCTTCATCATTCTGCAGCTCAATTATTTCTTCCTGCAAATGAATGGATTCATAACCCAGACAGGAATATTCATATCAACCAGATCTTCAAAGCAATTCTCAAAACCATTTTTCAGTGACTGCATACAGTATTCTTCAAAGTCCTGGCTGGAATAACAATCTGCTACCGAGCTCATGCTAGGAAACTCTTCTGCCAATATTCTGTTTGAACAAATCCAGCTTTCTGATGAAAGTGGATACAACAGTTTTGGCCTTTAATAAATTGAAATCGTCACCCTGAAGCTGCAAGTTTAACATATTCATTTTATCATGAATTTCAGATGAAGTATTTTCTGGCATAATTCATTATCAACAGATTGCAAAGATTCGATTACCGAATCGAATAAATTAAAAAAAGGGCTTTAGGCATGAATCATTGAAGAGCCAGCGCGCTTGAGTGTAAAGAAAAAGGCGATCAAATTCCTCTTCGTTATCTTGACACAGTTGGTGGAATAATCTGCTATTAAATGAATGTGCTTTAATCTTGTTAACTACCGAAATTGTAACAGAAAGAGTTGAATGGAGAGGAGACTAAGCCTTTTAGCAACAAGATGCTGACGATGAATACCACAATGAATTGCAAAACATTTCCTTTTCATGGATGCAATTAATCCAGCATGGCGACATGTCATTGATGGTGCACAATCTGTTGCGCAAGCAGTAATGTTCGTTTTGGAGATATTATTGGTCATAAGATACGTCGAGCTCTTCATAGAGTGATTCTCCGTTCGTGTCGGTCTTCGCTGATCTACAAAACAGCATTTCTTCAAGTGCTTCCCCCTCTATGATAACAACGCCTCGTCTCATACAATTGATTCATCCAGTTGTATTTTAAATTCATGTTTACGGAACTCTACACACATCTGACATTTCCCATTTCATCAATACGATGTGATATGGTGCGGTTACTGAGAGTGATGGATTTCAAAACATTAGCTGCATTCATCTTGAGAACACTAATCAGAAACTTCAGATACACATGGCAGAACTAACGTTTCAGCGACTGTATGCGATTTTCCGCATTTTACAATTATTCTGAAAATATTGCAAGACGCACTGAGACCACTATCAACATCAGAATCAGTGTCTTTCTTTGTGAATACGCTTTTCGAATGTTTCCTTCAGTTTTCGAAATACAGCAATGTCACTACCTGCTTTACCTGGATGTTTCTTATGAATATGAGCTCAACGATTTGATAGCCTCATTGGAAAATACTTATTCGCAAATGAGACACATCGACCTTTGCTGATTTGTTGGAAGTGGAATGAAACTGTATTGCAAGTAGTCAATATTATACTGTTGGACTTTCGCTTGTTTCGTTTTTTTTCTTCTTCAGATGTCGACTCTAGGCTTTTGTCAGCCTCTTCAGTAGCACGTTTTTTTAAGTACTTATCCAGATCTGGAAGTAAAAACATACTGTATAATACACACACACAGTAACACACAAACACACAGAAAAGACACAAAGAGAAATGTTCGCTTTTTAATAATCGAACATGGTAGTCCTAACAATAAATGCGCATGAGCATGCTTTGTTCCCGTTACGGTACACTAGTTTGAAAACAATCGCAAGGGAGATAGTTTATCCATAAAATAACAGTAACACTACAGGGTATTAGGCACAATAGTTTGCCATATGCCTGTTAATTACTTGTATAGAAGAAATGGTTGGTGAAGTAAACATTTAATAACTACCTAATGCTAATTCCTTCTCAGATACTACTAAAGCAGATAGCAGATACTAAGCAGATACTAAGCAGATACTACTAAAGATACTAAGCAGATACTAAGCAGATACTAAGCAGATACTACTAAACAACAGCTATTTGTAAATCAGAATCATAGATATTTATGGAATCTCCACAATGCCCCCCCCCACCTTTAGAAGCCCAAATGCCCCCTTAAGATCCTTTGTCACCTCAATGCCCCCTTGAAACAAACCAACACTCACCGGGGGGTGGGGGTGCTAGTGCCCATGTTGAGAAGCACTGGATTAAACTAATAAGAAAATTGGTAGTTAAATTTGGTATGGCTGATATCAGAATTAAGATTATTTTTTTCAAATGTTGATATTCTCGGATGTGACTGTCTTTTCAATTAGGCTGTTTTCAACTCTTGCCAAGAAAAACATTTTTTCTAACACCAATGGAGGTCTGAATTTGTAGTTTATGGCTGTGTCCTCTGGTTTTATTGCAGATTGATGAAGTCTGTATTTTCTTATCAGAGCATTTTGAGCAATGAACGTCAGTATCCACTCTATGTATGTTGTTCCTTATTCTATCAACTTCCAATAGGTCAGCACATTTTTTTTCTATATTCCCGGGTCTCTAGATTAAATTGTTAAGTTGTTAAGCCTTGGAATGTTCTTGGTGGCTCTCCTCTGTACTCTCTCTATGGCATCTGAGTTGTACTTCATATATATTGCTACCCTTCTAATTATAAATTATCTATAACTAGATAGTTATAACCTATGATATCATATGTAAGATTTATTTAACAAATGCATACAAATTTTCATTTATCTTCATGTTTACACATATAGTGACACAGCAAATACTAGAAGCATATACAGGAAGTAAGTAGATATCAAAATTTCCATTGACATTTACTTTCATATAGAAAGGAAACAGATGCTGATATTCCCATAGGATATTTACTTTCATTCACTCTAAGGATTCCATATAAAGTGACACAATACTAAAAGTTTATATAGGAAGGAAGCAGATACCAAAATATCCATAGCACATTTAGCCTGTCAACAGATATAGTGAATATTATATGAATTTAAGTAGTTGATCATTCAATACTTATCGATCTTCTGCTAGGAAAGTTCTGCAAAATATCAACTTCAGAGATAGGGATATTTACCTAATGTCCCCTTTTGGTTATTTAAAAAAAATCTAACCCCCCCCCCCCCCGTTCAACTTTCACCCCACTCGGGGTGATATTGCCCCCGTTAAAAATGACTGCTCTATATTATCTAATGCCTTTAGCCAAATAAATACTCATAACAAGTAGTTTGACAGTACCTCTTCCAGAAGGAACATTGAATTCCATCATGTAATGCGTTATCTTTGCTAAGCCGAATATATTTCATAATGAATTGTTTACAGTGGATTATTGGACCTTCAGGACGACCTGTGCATGCTTTGCATGATGAAACAAGCCTGAAAGTCAGACCATAGATGCACTATTTAAACACGAGTTTAGTTAAATGTTAAAAAAATAAACACCACGATATGAGATATGTTAAAAAAAAATCACTGCGATATGAGATATGTTAAAAAATGTCTTACCTTCTTAAAAAAAATAAACGCAATTTTACTTCAGTTTGATTTTGAGAATTGATTTTTTTAAAAATAACAAACATTCTTTTATGTCATTAAAAAGTTAAATTCGATATGTCGACTTGTTGGATAGTCAGTATGTCAGTGACAATGATCACTGCTAGAGAAGCTTAACGCATCTAATAACAAGATAACGGAAACGGAAAGTAAAAATTACAACAATCTTTTTAAAAATACATTTTTTGTAATTCACCAAGTGGGAGTAGCTTCCCTTTATTTCTTGACTTTACCGACATAAAACGAAAGAGTGCCTATTTTAAAAAAGATTAATTTGTATGCAACAATGGCCCTCCTCAGCTCAACTCTCGCCTTCTTGGGGGTGATATTGCCCCCATTGAGAATGACTGGCCTAGAGGGTAGAAAGGGTAGATCCTGCTACCCAAGAAGAATTTTATAATAGGCACCTCTTGGTGAATGATGATCTTGGAGCAAGAAAGTCAAGTTTATTCACAGCGCTATGAATGAAAATCACCATAGTAACAACTGCACTTAAAGGCAAAATTCTATGATTTAATCACTGAATGTTACAATTTTTTTACCTCAGATTTGTTTAAGCAAGTATCAGCATTCTTTCAGTATGTTGTGCCTAGAAAATCAGGGAGAAAGAGATTGTCAGTGGTGTAGAATTAAGACAAGCATCACTACCAGAATAGAGCTATAATGTGTATATTGCTTAGAAAATACATTGTGTTTATATGTATATGTTAAATTTTAGTGATTGTATGTATTATTATAAAAATATTGAATTATTCCACTTACTTCATAATTTGAAGAGGTTTTGGATACTATGAGCCATACAAAGAGTCTTGTTTACATTTCTTATCATTATAAAGCAAAATAACCCCAAGTTCTATCTGGGGCCAAGTTCTTCTGCAACATAAATCTATACTGGCTAAAACCCAGAGCTACGGTAAAAAGAAGTGTTTGAATGAACTTCACCCAGGAATTGGCCTTTCACTAGATAAACTGAACGCATGACCTATTCCACCTCACTGTGCCTCTGAAACCCGGGAACGGATCGACGTTTGCAATGATATTTACAGTAGAAACTATACATGACAGCAGAACTTGCTTCCTATGATGAAAAGACGCAGTAATGAATCCAACAACAGTTAACCTTCTTATCTTTAAAACTTGATAAGTTGGTTGGTACAGAGATGTCAATGCACCAGAAACGCATTTTCATGCTCAATTTTGGTACGCATTAAAATTTGGTATTTCCAAGAGATACATCACCGAAAAGATAAAGATATTTATCTATTGCCACAGAAGCAGACAACCTATTGAATTTTCCAGCTAGCAATAAATATAATTTTACCAGCATTTGGCCTCCAGCCAAGTGACAAGAAATCCAATGATCTTTCAGTTATACAAGATCCAACCAATAGTTTATCCATGCATACATTAACTTCATTATTTTCATCATTCTCAACATATTGAGCGTGCGTCTGTGCATGGAGTGTGCAATTTTTATACTTGATATAAGCCTTCTTTCAATATCATTTCACTGAGAACTATTAAAAGTAATACAATTAAAAAAACAATAATATGGCTAACCAGGATAGCCAACATTAGTAACATTTGACTAAGAAACATTTAAAACTGATGCTACTCTAGACATTTTAAATATGATCTATTTTAGATAAACTGTCAACCAAATCAAATCAAAATTCTTATAGACAAAGTATGATTGCAAATATGCTATCATTTGACTATTTACCAGTGAAACTAGTTCTCCGAATGTGCTGTATATTCTTGAATATAAGAGAAGGTTTTTCTACTAAACAAATGCCCCCAAATCAGCAGTTCGACTTATATTCAGGTCAGTCAAAAATGGCCAATACTTCTGCCTATATGAATACAGCATCGATAGACACAATGCATATTAGCGAGTGATGATGCCCGTTGTTTTAACTCCATTTAGTATCATGGTTTTGTATGAAATGCTATGTAGGTAGTATACAGTGCATATTGTGTAATATACTTTAAATATCATTTTTTTTCTGGTAGATTGGTCACCACTGATGAGAATTTCACTTTTACGATCTGAAAACAATGATCGATATATTGAAGATGAAAGAAATTCATGGTTCGGTGATGGCTGACCAAGTGCCAAAAATGATGTATTCATAACAAGGGGATATCTCTCATGACAACGTTATGGAAAAATAATAAACTTGACTTATATTCAAGTCAGTCGATTTTCTGAAATTTTATGCTCAATTCTGAACTCGTCTTATACTCATGGTTGATTTATATAAAAAAATAATGCAGTATATATACAAAAGCTTTAGATTTTTAATGGTAGATAATTTTAATATACTTTAAGGTTCTTTTGAAAGTAATGTTACATTCTTGGAAATAGAATAAAACCCCCTTCAAATGTAGTAAAAATAAAATTTATTTGGCAAGAACATAAGTTGTATAAAACAACTAAAATTAGAAAGAAGGTAAAAACTAGTCAAATTTAATAAAAAAAAAGTGGTGTGTTACAATACTTCATCCAATAATAATAAACATTGATTTATAAAAAATGACTACTAGGTCTCATATGCAAAACAACATAAATATGGTGTAGAGAGTCGGTTGTAGGAAGTGAGGTTATAAGTGTAAATCAGCTTCTGCTAATCCATGAAGTCTTTGTGGCCGATTGGTAAAAGCAGCTAGGCATAAACTAGTCTCCCTCTGTCAATCAGAGTGTGAGTTCGATTCTCACTGAAGGCTTACTCTTTATTTCTGATTGCGCTGTTATTCGTGGACATAGAATCAGTGGCCCGAATTAATAAGTTGTATAAAAACAACCAAAATTAGGATGAATGTAAAAACTAGTCAAATTTAATTTTTAAAAAGTGGTGTATAATCATCATTGTTAGCAATAAAACTACCATATTTCCCGGTGTCAAGGTTGCTTCAGTCTCATGGATGCGCCCTAATTTTGACTTGTTGTCACTTAATAATGTTCCCTTAAAGTCAAGGTCATTTCAGGAGAGTGAATTTACCTGTAATATTGTTATAGAACATTTAAATTACTACTAGTCTGTTGGCTTGTATACCAATACAGGAATGAATATTTGTGATTATATATATTTTTTAATTATTTATGATACTTTATTTAGAAGTCATATACATGGTTCAGATTACTGTCTAGCATAGATGACCTTCCTCTGGCCTATGAAAACGTAACCTTTGGCCTGTAGGACACAGGGTAAACCTTCGAGACATTTTGTTAAAAGAAATAGGGTCATCGATGCCAGGTAATACAGTAATTCTTTTATTCTTTGTTAAAAAATCTGGGATTCTGAATCAAAAATCAATGTCAACATCTAAACCAAAGCTCTACTCCTATGAGGTCTTGTTGTGCAGTCATTGAATATCATAGGCTTCATTCATTATGGGCTCTTAGAATAAGGCAAAAAAAACTCACAGCAGATCTTTCAAGTCAAAAACTTGAAGAAGAAGAAAGAATATATGCAACAAATCCTCAGCTTTGGTCAACAGAAACTATGTTATTTTTCAGATTGACAAAGGTTTACTCTCAGTAAAATAAGCCCAGGAGACAAGCAAATCATTAGGTTGGGATATTTTGCCACATCCCCCTAACTCAACCAGTTTAAAACCTTAAAATTTCTGTTTAATTAGATCACTGGAGCATTTTCTTAGTAGCAAAATCATTAGGAAAGATATCAATTCAGCACTGTCAGAATTCTTTTCATACAGAATCCTGGATTCTTTCAACAAGAAATAAAAGAATTAGTTTATACAGGGATTTTTTCATTGTTTATAATGATGATTATGTTCTCAACAAATAAATTTAACTTTTCTTTACATTTGAACACATTTTTATTCTAGCACCAAAAAGCTTATTACTTTCTAAACAACCTAATATTATAGTAACATATCTTAAGCCCTTTTTCTTGTCAAGGTTAAACCAGAACCCCGGGAGGAATTTCAGATCTCTTACCTGTTGCTTAAAGTGACTAAGTCAATATTGTAAATGCTGGGTTCAATTCAGGATGTGCTTTTCATGGAATCTTCTAAGTTTTCTATGTTAGCACAAATTTGCACATGTAAAACCCTTGAATGTCATTAACAATGATTTTAAACAGTCCACATCTTTTTCTTTTTTTTTTTCACAGAGCAAACTCAGCTAACTTCTTTTATAGCTCATTTACCTTTGTAGCTTTGGGCTTCTGTGTAATCTGATTATTGTTAAATGTGCCTATCAAATTGGTCAGCCGAGTGAGGTGTTGAACAAGCAACTCTGAAATAAGAAGTGGACATGAATGAATTCTCTGCCATCTTAACTGTGTTTACTCTTTGTACATAAGGAATTACTGGGTTTTCCTAACTGGACACACACACGCACGCACACACACACATCTATATATAATATGCGTGATTTCCAATTTCTTGGTGTGTGGGTACAGTATGTATGTGTGCTCTTGATATCCCCAATTACTGAAATGTCCCAGCTACTAACAGTCCATATTATATGAGCTGTGGCTATAAAATAACGAGACTAGGCTTCTGTAAGTCAAACCACATCATGCATTAGCCAACCACATGGTATACATTGACCATTGGGCAAGCGTTAATAGCTCTGAAAATTTCAGTCCACTCGTGTCTTCAGTTGAAGTAGACATGTTTTTCTAACATGTCGTAAAAATAGTCAGTTAAAAAATCGAGCAATGCATCAAGTTGAAATTTTTGGTGAAATTGGGTCATGGCTCCATAAGTGGATCTGTTTAATTCTTGGTAGTTAATATCTTTGAAAGGTTTTTTTTACTTTTATGAAAATCCCTGTGGATATAATTTTTATATTTATTTTCATTCTATTATATAGGAGAAACAAAAAAGTCTAGGAAATGTTTTTAAAAACCATTTATTTTTAACAAATGAAAAAATATATATGCATGTATGTGTGCGCTTGCACAAGGATATGCCTATACAAGAGTTTGTGTATGGATATGTCTGAGTGGTTGTATATATAGATGTGTGTGTGTGGATGAATAGATATGTGTGTATGTTCATATAACTGAATTAGCTTATATGTAGTTATATATGTAGATATATATGTAGTTACATATATATCTCCAATGTAAACATACAAGCTTATTCATGAACATAGACCCAGTGTGGGGAGGTTTATTTACTAGGCTTAGTCTGGCACAAGCCTAAAAGTATTGAGCAATAATCTAATTTACTAAAGTAGTAATGATTTATGAGACTATTTTGCTAACCCACACTCCACTGCAAGACAACCAGGGCCGGATTTAGACCTTGGGCCCCCGGGGCACTTCAGGTT
>VCCN01005588.1:3918112-3930383 GCA_006491835.1 Architeuthis dux | reverse complement strand
GTAATCATCTTCAGTCGGAATAGAAGTTGGAGTTTGACCCTGGAGCAGCCAGTCTTGTATATATATATAAATTTGGTTGTCTGTCTGTGTGTATGTGTGTGCACTCTTCTGCTAGATAAATTAAAATTCATGCTGCAAATCTTTTTCTGTCTCTACTTACATGCTACACAAATATCAGATTAAGAGAAACATATGTATATAAACTGACGGCTATGCTTGAACAAAGATTGCAGAGCTTAGTAATTTGCATAAAGTAAATTTCTTGCAATATAATTAATTTTCAAGGATATATTTTCCAAATATCTCTATATAAAGCATGATTAATATACCTATAATATATAGCTTTATGAAGATTAATTAAAAATAATATAGGTCTTAAACCCTTTGAACACTGACCCCCCCTCACATGTAGGACTCCCTCACACTGACACCCAGGAGCTATATAACATGCACTGTGTTTGATCAATATTTCTGGATGGATTCCAGGATCAAGAAAGCTCCCACGGGCAGACAAACAGCAAATATAATGTGCGCTAGGTCTGATCAATATTCCCAGTGGGTCACCATCCCTGGGGCGCTGGAACATATTAATACTTGTAATTGACATGCACATGTCAGCTTTGTTTTATGGACTTTCAAAAGGCGGACACTTTAATGGCCGCCCGTGTTGAAAGAGTTAAAAAGATTTTTGAATATTAGCGAAAATTGTGATTATTGCAAGTCATTTAACTAAAATCAAGGTAATCTGAATTATCAAATAGCTAAAATTATAAACAAAATGATAGGATGTTGAGTTTTTGCTGATAATTTCTTTTTAAATTTACATTCTTGGTTATTATTTTATCATTATTATCTGCCATCCGGGACCTAGAATATTCTAAATTCCAATGACCAGGCAATGGAAGATGCTAAATTCTGACACTTGGGTGCAGTGCCCCGGCACTGGAATATGCAAATTTCAGATGCCCGTGCACTGGATGATGTGTAATTCTCACGGCCAGTCACTGGAAGATGCTAAATTCCGATGCCCGGCCACTGGAAGATGCTAAATTTTAACATTCAATTACATAAATATATTAAACTAGCAGGGATTCCTGACGTTTCCAGGGATAAAATAACTTCTCACATACCCCTGGTGGGCCCCCATACACTCCCGCATACAGTTTAGCATTATTTCTTCGCTCATGTTGTTCCTGACCAATTCCGGGATTCCACGCTAGTCAAACCATATCCACCATTCTGTCGGATTCCTTCACATCCATACAACAAACATATATATATATATATAGAGAGAGAGAGAGATAAGGAGAACCGCCAGTCTGTCCCCAACAGGGACAGCAGTCTCGGGCCTTAACGGTTCCGCTGATGTCTGTCTCTTCTTTGAGCTCCCAGGGGTCCGCTCCCAGGGATAGCAGTCTTCTGCTTTATAGGTCTCCCCAATGCCTGCGTGGTGTCACATGGTGTCAATCACTGGTTCCCATTTCCTGTTTTGAACACTGACAATATTTAGACAATACACCTATTTCCTGAGGTGACCGGGTTCACCCACATTTCCGCCCAGGTGTCCGGATATACAAATTACAACAATGGCTGAGTTGTCAGAGGTTAGGGTGGTAGGAGGTACAGGAGACTGGAGAGTAGGAGAGAGAGAGAGGAAGCGGGTACTCACTGCATCTATAACAGCCCACAGCAAAACTAACACTGAACGCTTTTGTTATCTTTTGTCTTTTTTTCATAAAAGGAAGAAGTGGCGTAAAGCGGGGCATATCTGTACGCACACACACATGAAAAAATTGCTTATCATAACATCTAGTTTCTACTGTCTCTTTTGAAGTAGACCCTTTAAGTATACAGTGATCTCAAAGCTGTTACTGCTCACATAGGTTAGTAGCAAAAGTCTACTACATTTGGTTCACACAGACTCACACATATATATATAAAATCCCTGAAACGAATCCCATGGCAGCAACTGATGATCCCTACAAGAAATTAACTATACCTACAATATAAGATCTAATTGTGGGTAAAACCTAATTCCATCTAACTTCTCCTATTAAAAGTAATAGTGACAAATTGACATACATGACAATGAAATAAACCAAAACAGAACATTAAAACATTTCTGTAGGAAAGATATTTAGTTTTTTTTAAAAATTATTTATCGGAGTAACAACCTGAAGTTTTGAGACTGTAAGACTTGTGTAAATGGAAACTTATATAAGTATGAAACTACTATATTAAAAAGGAAAAAACTATCTTTTAAAAAATTGCCCCCCTACCCTTATATTTATATATATATATATATTTTTTCCCCTGTAACACCGCTAGGGTTTAAAGCTATAAAGCTTTCTAGACTATATTTATATATATATATCCTGCAGTGACCTCCATTTAATGTGATCATATAATTTTTATTGATCTTCCTCAAGGGAACATCACTTATTAAGATATGATTAAGCAAAAGTACATTAATAAACATTAGCTGATGATTGCTTTTTAGGAATGTGTCCTTCAAACCACAGTTGCACAAAGATGCTTGACTATAATTACACATCATGAAAGATTTGGTTGCTGTCAGTAAATGTTCTCGGTGAAACTACTTTTTTTTCTGAAAACCTTAATCATTTTGGGGGATATTTAATGAATGTTAAGAAAAGGTATGGGAAACATCTTGTATGACAGTATTTAAGACAAGCCTGGCTGCTGCAGGGTCCAACTCCACTCCTACTTCTATTCCAACTGAAGATGATTACTGCAACTTATGTATTGTATATATTACTAGCATATACCCGTCAAAAATGATGTTTTTTTTTATGTATGGATTGGCAATAAGGAGCCAAAAGCGATTTTATTAGGTAATTTTTTTTATTAATTCAAGTATCAAGTTTTTTGTTTTGAAAGTCTCAACTTAAGAAAACTCACCACTCACAATTCTTCTTCACTGTGTTGGCTACATCAAAGGAAGTCGAAAGAGAAAGCATTTGACATTGTCGCATTGCTTCCCACTTCCAACTGTTTGCTCACTGTAGGCAACATCAAAGAAGCCTAAAGAAAGTGAAAAGAGAAAGAGACAGTCTCTTTGATCATTGACAGACACAGGTTGTCTGATGATTTTGGTCTGTGTACTTCTTTGATATGCGAACCTCTCATTTTTCCTCCCTTTAATTCTATTATTCGTTGTACAATTTCATTTGGACCAGTCCATTATGAGTTGTAGGATCTCAGCTAGAAGATACTACAGACAACCAAACATCATACAACCATGCAAACATACGCATTTACATATTTGGCTTTTATATGTATAGATAAATAAAAAAATTATTCAAAAAAATATTTTTTAGTATAAATGTATTTATTTATTAGAATGAAATAAGCCCTTGCATATCTGTAGATATGTAAGACTTGCTAGTTTGGCTCAGTCACTAAGAGTACCGCTTACTGGTCACTTGGTCGTGATTTCAAATCACAGTAGGGAAATGTTAATTGTATATATTCAGAATTTTATATATTGGTTTGGTTTAACATGACGGGATAGACAAACAGTGAAGAGTTTACGTACCTAAATTAGGTGAGGATTGTTCTTGTTGTTCTTGTTATGGTGGAAAAACAAAGCCTCTAACTTTACAAAATGAATCCAGTCAATCATTAGATTTGTTTTTCGAGTCAGTCTGATGTTCGTGTTTATGATTTACAAAGTGCTACACTAAAGTTCGGAGGAACTTCAGGCACAAAATAGCTTTTCTAAATAGAGAAAGAATTGATAGAAAATGAGATTTCTTTTCATTTCCTGGTGGAGTGATATCGAGAGATCCGCGGAGTGTCTGGCGAGACATGGGAAACTCTGGATAACTTGACAGATGAACAGATTGATCAATTGGGTAGCACATTATGATTTAAAAAAGAATTCTTTTAGACCAAAGTGATTTAGACAAAACTGATATTTGCTAAAGTAATGTAGATTGTATCCTGCTTGTTTGTGCCTAAAATGACAAACTGGAATTAAAAGCAGACATAAAGAAGCGTAATTTATAAAAGTTGATTGAAATTTGTTATGGAGTATTTATTAGTCTGACACAAGGTCACAATAATAATGCGGCCTTGTTGACTGGGGTCTAGAATATGCCAACTGCATCCCCTGCAGAGGGGTAAGACCCCCCCCACAATTAGGGGCCAAAAAACTGATAGAAAATGAGATTTCTTTTTATTTCCTGGTGGAGTGATATCGAGAGATCCGCGGAATGTCTGGCGAGACATGGGAAACTCTGGATAACTTGACAGATGAACAGATTGATCAATTGGGTAGCACATCATGATTTAAAAACGTATTCTGATATCATACAACAAGACCTTAAAAAAAAATCTTATTTTTTTAGTATTATCAGTATTTTCATGATTTGTAGGAAAAAAGGCAATCATTACCTTTCCCGTTTCCATATGGCCGCTGCTTGAGCTGTTCTGATTCCGGAATCGCCCGAAGTCCTCCGCTGCTGCTGATGGCGAATTTATAGTCCAATAAAGAGACGACGGGAAGATTCCGCAGAACAGCATTTTCATTTATCTTTTTAAGTGGTCTACTGATATTGGGCAGTTTCATGTGGTTCAAGAGACTAGGGCATTTTTTTTCATTCAAGCAAAAGAAGGGCGGTGATCACTAAAAAAGGTATGAATTTTCAAAAAACAAAGCGTGAACATAGCTGGAAACAAGATAAGGGACCCAAAATAAGGGAATATAAAAAAATGGTAAATGTTTAAATTTTCAGCCCTCTAGCTCCATTGGTGCACCCTGTACGCACGATACATGCATAGCCAGTCAGCCAGCTAACCAGACCAACTTGAAAAATGCAGAAACCTATGATGATATTGAAAGTTTTGGTTGATGGTTTCTAATGAAGTTGAATTGCTTGTTTGTGTTACAGCACTTTTGTCTACATCACTTTAGCTTAATATCCGTTTGGTCTAAATCACTTTGGTCTAAAATCACTTTTGTCCCAACAATATTGACAAAAGTTCTCAATGACATTTTGTCGATTGGTGGGCCATTGGCTAAGGAAGAATTGATGAAATTTTGGGTTGATCCAAGGATATTTTTTTCAATTGAAAGGAAAAGAATTCCGGGATCTATCCCAAAAGGTATTTTAGACCAAAGTGATTTAGACAAAACTGATATTTGCTAAAGTAATGTAGATTGTATCCTGCTTGTTTGTGCCTAAAATGACAAACTGGAATTAAAAGCAGACATAAAGAAGCGTAATTTATAAAAGTTGATTGAAATTTGTTATGGAGTATTTATTAGTCTGACACAAGGTCACAATAATAATGTGGCCTTGTTGACTGGGGTCTAGAATATGCCAACTGCATCCCCTGCAGAGGGGTAAGACCCCCCCCCCCCCAATAGGGGCCACCTGTTTTCTCACCAAAGGTGCAAGACTCTAAAAAAAATAACCATTCACCAAAGTTGTAAGACTCTATTTTGGGGGAATTTTAAACTGATTTCGGCATTAAATGACCCATCAAGGGTTGATGTGCCGCTAAACAAATCAATCAATCAATCAATAATAATGCAAAGTATTTAAGACCGCTTCCTTGATCACACTCATAAAAACTTTATAAGTGCAAAATGAACGAACTTGAAAAGTAAAACATGACCCATATAGGTTTTGATGTGGTAGAATATATGCATTAATCAATTAGCAAAAGAGTAAAATTTGATAGATATTTATCTTGTAAGTATTAGAAACCGTCAACCAAAATTGTCAGCATAGGTTTCTTCTGTTTTTAAGTTGGTCTGTCTGTCTGGCTGGCTGGCTATGTATATATGTATCATGCATACAGGCCTGACCAATGGAGCTAGAGGGCTGAAAATTTAAATATTTACTCCTTATTATGTCTAGAAAAAACACTTTTCTAAAAAGATTTTTCAATTTGATATGTAAGTTTATGTTAAATTGTTCCCTTAGTTGGTGTCCACATTCATACTTGTTCTTTTGGAAATTTGGACTATTTAGTGATCCACCAAAACTTATTCATTGATCACCCCCTTTTCCCAATTGTTTAATTAATCACTCCCAACACGGCATATTGCCTAAACGACATAGGTCGCATGACGGTTTCTATTGAGTGACCAATCGGACGTGTTTCTTGATTTGTTTCATGAATTGGTACATTGTTTCTAGGTAATTAGAATTTGTTTTGCCTTTTCTACTGTTAATTTTTAATTAATCTTGACACATGTTTTGTAATTAATGAATCTTAGCATCAACAAAATAATGAAGGCGAAAGATCACATGTCAAGAAATAACACAACCGGTGTCTTTAATGTAAAGAAAAATGACAGCTCTGGTTAGTCACTCAATAGAAACCATCACGTGACCAACATCTTTTGGCAGCATGCTGTATTCAGGGTGATCAGCTAAAAAATTGAAAAACGGGGTGATCAATGAATAAGTTACATCTCTTGCATTTTGTTGGGAAGTGATCATTAAAGTCTGAATTTTCAAAAAACAAGCGGACACAAACTAGTGACCAATTTAGCATAAACTTACATTGCAAATAGAACTCCCACTAAAACCTATTATGGAGGGGAATTTTTAAAATACAAAAAAAAAATAGTTTTTTTCTAGACATCATCATCAGCCGTTATAAGTCCACTGCTGGACATAGGCCATTCCCATCTCTTTCCATGACGACCTAGATTGTGCTAACCTCTGCCACGTCTTACCGGCAGTTAAAATTTTCAGCCCTCTAGCCCCATTGTTGAGGCCTGTACATGCGATACATACCAGCCAGCAAGGTAGACCAACTTGAAAACTGAAAGAAACCTATGTTGACAGTTTTGGTTGACGGTTTCTAACAATAATTTTGGTGCTGGGTGGGAGAAGCTTTTACACATGTAATCTCACTATTATCAAGCAGCATGAACACCTTTATATCCAAGCATTGGTATTGTGATATAAAGATAGCCTGACCTTTAACAGAACAAAACAGTATCAACTTTAGACAAGAGGTTTTGAAAGTTATCGATAGTTCCTGACCCATCACTTCGCAGGACAATTATCATAAGTGTACAGATAAAAATGTATGTTTGTTGTGTGGATAAAAAAAACACACGAAACACAGTCTCAGCCACCACACACTAGATGAATGACAACAGCACCACACCACACACATCTAGGATGACTCACTGCATGCCACACGGATAATTGCAGCCCTCTGCCATGTTCAACTTTCTTCTGAAGACGTTGCTCGTCGTGACGAAATGCATAAAGATTTATCCTCGTGATAATAAACATGTTTGAGATGTAACAAGCTTTTCTCACTCTTTTTCCTTTTCCACATTGTCTAACCATATCCACCATAAAAATGTATGTAATATTAGGTGAAAGATCGCCCAAACTGTTAATTGTTTAAGGGGTAATTTAAGAACAGTTCAACCCTAACCCAGTAACACTTTAATGACATCATGTTAGTTCAAATGGTCATTGTCTTTAATCAATATATATGTATTATGCTATTTATTTACATGCATATAAAACAATTATATCTTTGTAGACAACATTTAGGTTATATAAAATGAAACCTCTTAAGTCAACACAAGTGTGACAGACATGGCTCTTATTATATATTTTGAAATAAAGGCCTCTTCAATCAATGTGACAGTCATAGCTCTTATATATTTCAAAAATTAAAATAAAGGCCTCTTAAAATCAACATGTGTGACAGACATGGCTCTTATAGATTTTATTATAATAAAGCCCTCTTAAGTCAACATAAGTATGCCAGACTTCCTATGCTTAGCCCTCACACAGGCTGCTGCTACTGACTGCTGATGATGGCTGGTGTTTTGCCTGGCAACAACAGGCTCAGCTGATGGCTGCTACTGATAATATCAGTGTTACACTTGGCTCTTGTTAATCACTGTTACCCGCAACACTGATTTATTGCTGGGTTTAGTTTATTCATGTGCTCTGACATTTATATGTATCTATGTATCCGGACTTCACCCAGCCCTAATCGTTCATAATAGAAACTCGAAATTTTGCACACATACACTCCCCTTAATGAGTAGGGAAAATAGTATTTTTGTTTTTTGAAAATTCCCCCCCATAATAGGTTTTTAGAGGGGGGTTCAATATGCAGTGTAAGTTTATGCTAAATTGGTCACTAGTTTGTGCCCGCTTGTTTTTTTAAAATTCAGACCCTTTTTAGTGATCACAGCCCAACTTTTTAACTCAGCATATATGGGTGGCGGTGATTCATAATTTCCCTTGGAATGCTAGTTATATATATTATTTACTAAGCTTAGCCTAGTCAGGCACAAGTTAACAAGTGCTGAGTACCATCTAAGGGTCGATCTTATTACATTAACAGTGTACAGGATTAGCTTGTTAACCATTTCTATACAAAATCCATCCAAATATTTACTAGTCTGGCACAATGCTACAAGTATGGAGCATTCAGTGAGGACTGAATTCACTACAGTAGTAAATCTGTTGGGCTAGTTTGCTAACCTTTGCTCCATGGCAAGGTGCCCATGTATCAGCTCATCCGAATTAGGTTTTAAAAAATATTGTTGTATAGTGGGGTGAATGTCCTGGACTTGGATAGAAAGGAAACTCGAAGACTTGCTTGTAAAAATATCTGGACATATTTTTTATTTTATAGTATACATCTTTGTCGGCCGGAGAGTGAAGAGTGGGAGAGAGATAAGGAGAACCATCAGTCTGTCCCCAACAGGGACAGTGGTCTCGGGCCTTCCGGCTCCGCTGATGTCTGTCTCTTCTTTGAGTGTCAAATTTTTCTGTACACATCTCGTTCTCTGTTCGGGTCTGCTTTATAGGTTTCTCTAACGCCTGCGTAGGTGTCATTCACATCCTGTTGGACACCTACATAATATACCTAATTCCTAAGGTGACTGGGGTCACTTACATTTCTGCACAGGTGTCTGACCCCAGAATAACATTTTCATGGTGGGATATCATAACAATATCAAAAAATCATGTTTAATTAGAATTTATTAATTAACAAAGGTTCCATCATTACCAATAATCACCTTCCAATGATTCACAAAAGTCTTTTTGTTTGGAGAAAAAGACTGTAAAAAGGGTAGTTTCTACCTCTTCTTGTGTTTTTCTACTTCTGGAAGATGGATTAAAGTGATATCTACTCTTCAACTTTTAAGAGATTTCTCCAATATCAGATCTTGGGCATTCAGTGCTCTGGTTCACATGACTTGGTTGTTGTTGTTGTTGTTGTTTTTCAAGTTACATTGACTTTCAACAAAGGAAAGATCTTCAAACAAAAATGAAGTCAGCAGGGGAACATTATCTGGTTAGAATAACCAATAGCTACTATCAGCATTGGAGATTACTCAATATGGCTCTTTTATGATGCTGTCCAACTATCCCTATTAATATTAAGCTGTATGAGAAATTCGATTGAGATGCTGTCTAGAAGATCTAACAAGAACCTCTCTGAAGAAGGAAAATTCTTTTTTGTTATTGACTGAGTCCACTGGTTGATAACATTGCATTAACCAGTCTTGGAGTTGTGAGAAACCTCTGTGATCTGTCAGATGGATGTTTGTCTTCCCTCATCCCTGTATGTAAGTTCTAATACCTGGACATGTTTTGGATGAACCATGTTTTCTCAATAATCTAACCATCAAAATAACTAAAGAAATATAAATATTATGTCCATGAGTATTATGAGCTATATTATTTCATATTATTTCATATACTTGAGGCTCATATAAATATAAGTGATAGTTGCCTAGAATCCAGCTTTGTTATTGTTATTTACTGAATGTTGCTTAGTCTGGCACAAAGCCACAGATGTAGGAAATGGTGAAGATCAAAATGATGACACTAGCAAATTGGTTTGTGAGACGATAGGCACCTTGATATTTACTAAGTAGGGCTAGGGTTTTCTGCACTTCTATCTATCAAGTCGAAGGCTCGAAATAAGCTCCAGGTTGAGAATGATTTAAGATGTGCTCTCTCACTAATAGACCCGCAAATCAAAGATCTAGTAGCAAAAAAACAAGAACAGAGATCACATTGATGTGTATAACAGTTACGATAGCAAAATCTTCTTTTTTTTTTTTGTAATAAATTGGAATTTCAAATGATGTGTTCCTAATTATTTTCGCTTGCTTTCTTTGAGTAACAAATACACAGCAGCAGCTGTACAATTATAAAATTAAACTAATTCTTAGTATAAAGTTGTCTAATTATACATAAAATGAAATTATTATTTGAAATTATTCTTTGTTGCAACTTAATAAATGGAGGGGGGTACTAGTAATCTTATTGACAAAGGTGAGGAATGACTTGAAAAGGTTGGGAATTACTGGCTTAGACCAATAAATGCTACAGAAAAACTGAAGTCTCTGAAATTGAAGAATATTTTCAAATTTTCTCATATAACTCTCTTTGTTCTCAATACAAATTTGTAAGAGAAAATATTAAATGGATCAGTACAGAGTATAGACAAAAGAATATATTTCCTTTAAATTTTCTTTTTCAAATATCACATTTCATTTATTTGAATCAATTCATATTTTTAAAGCAATTCAAGGAATCCATAAAAAGCTTTAACTAATTTTTGTAAATGTTTTTTCTAGTCTTGCTTTAGTCTATATTTTCTGGTTCTTGCATTTATTTCTCCAATCTTTAACGAAAAAAAAATGTTTTCCCTCAGTATATTTGAGATTTCTTGAAATTTAGATACTTGGATATACAGAGATTTTCCTTAGTGTAAAATACATTGTAATTTGCATGAATAAGCAAACACATAGCACATTCCCCCTGTACCAGTTGATAAAATGCCAGTGATTAGCAGGTACATATTAAACAGAAACAACTACATATACTCATATATATTTACAACATATATATATTTATTTATGACATTAGACAAATAATTCCTGAAAGGTTTTTTCGTCTGACACTCGTCAAATATAATCCAGATTTGAAAAAAATATCGTTTAGGAGATTTGAAATCACGGCACAACATTGTCTTAAATCATGACATCTTGGATTGTTGTTCTAAAATGTGCTCAAAAGTCAGTTAAATAGCGAAAAAAACAAATTTTTATCTGTCTGCACAATACCGGCTTTTGGGTTTTAATGCAGATCGACTTCAAAACACCACAGTGGAAAGAATATCTTGCTACACTGATAATTTTAAGTAATCCTTGTTATATGTTTCTGCACGTTCTGGGTTGTTCAGTAGGTATTGGCCTATGGCAGAGTCATGCTGTGGATCTGTTTTAGCATTATAGGATATGTTGTTTTATCTTGCTATCCAGTCTCGGGGAAGTGTGACCTACATACCTAGTGTCATAAATATATATATATGCTGTAAACATATATGAGTATATGTAGTTGTTTCTGTTTAGTATATATCCGCTAATCACAGGCATTTTAAAATTCTGTCCCACCAAAAGACTTCTAATTGATAAACTGAATTTTTATAAATATTTAGTAAGCTAAGCTTAGTACCACAGAACTTCATATATAGTTGATGAACTGGATCTTTATAAATATTTAGTAAGCCTAGCTTACAAAGAGAATAGAGGGTAGGCCATGAGTACAGAGGAGAATAGGGAGTATGCCTAGCTTAGTATGGCACAAGGACAAATAAAAAGAACAGAGGGTAGGTAGGCTTAGCTTAGTTTAGCATGAGGACTAACAAAGAGAATAGAAGGTAGGCTCAGCTTAGCATGGCAATAACATCCAATGAAAAGTATAGAGGGTAGGAAGATTTGTGTTGCAATTGTTCAAGTGAAGAAAACTAGCTTTGAAAATCAGCATTCAAAATCTTTGCTTTTACCTGACCAATTAAGCTGACCAAAACTCAATCTTTATATGATGTTGTTTTCATTAAAAATTATGCAATGTTTTGTCAAGGTTGTTTCAATTAAATGTTATAAACTGCAAATTAATTCAAACTTTTTTCTTTTTTCTTCCAGGTAAGTTCAAACTCCACTCTTCATTGAAATTCAAATTCCTGTCTTCATTACGGTA
Organism: Architeuthis dux; assembly: GCA_006491835.1. Classification (NCBI taxonomy): domain Eukaryota; kingdom Metazoa; phylum Mollusca; class Cephalopoda; order Oegopsida; family Architeuthidae; genus Architeuthis; species Architeuthis dux. The sequence goes on along the minus strand of VCCN01005588.1, from coordinate 3,918,357 downwards.
ATGTCTTCTTGTATTCATAATTTTTCTTCATTAAATCATCAAGTTTCATTTGAGTGATTGTGCTTCCGAAGTTTAGAGTTATCAACCAACTCTTTTACATAAAAGAAACTTATTTGTAAAATTAGTGCTTGATTGGTGCAAATTAAATAGTCTTGTTGTTTAGTGCACATTACATGTGTAAAATTGATATATATATATTCATCAGTGTGTATATATATATATATATGAAATCAAATTATGGATAA
>VCCN01005588.1:3900169-3910726 GCA_006491835.1 Architeuthis dux | reverse complement strand
AAGGCAGATAATGATGATAAGATGAAAGATAAACTAGTAAAAAATTCTTCGTCTAAAAAATTCAGGCAACTTGAGACTATTAAGTCTATACTATTAGGTGTAGCAACAAAAACATGATACATAAACTAGTCAAACATTAACTATGAAAATGTTTGATTTAAAAATTCAGACAACTTTATTTTTCTATTCAAATAGTTCTTCGGACAATTGAACTCCTTCTTATTGTTGTTTGTGTTGTTAACACAACATTTCAGCCAATCCATTCTTCTGCCTTCTTCAGATATAAAATCCGAGTGTGAAGGGGTAAACAGAAGGTTTTTTAATTTCAAAAGGTTAACATTTATAATGTAGGATTTGGGTGTTTCTTTGTCCTTGTCTTGTTGGGTTTGGATCTGTTGAGCAGCAGAAGCCATATCAGGTTGAACACTGCACTTGTCTGACTAATGCATTTAGTCAACATGTTGATATTGTTGTATAGCAGGGTGAATGTCCTGGACTTGGATAGAAAGGAAACTCAAAGACTTGCTTGTAAAAATATGAGACATATTTTTATTACATAACATACACTTCGTCGGCCGGAGAGTGAAGAGTGGGAGAGAGATAAGGAGAACCGTCGGTCTCGGGCCTTCCGGCTCCACTGATGTCTGTCTCTTCTTTGAGTGCCAAGATTTCTGTCTGCATCAGTTTTCTATTCGGGTCTGCGTTATAGGTTTCTCAACGCCTACGCAGGTGTCATTCACATCCTGTTTGTTGGACACCTACACAATATACCTATTTCCTAAGGTGACCGGGGTCACTTACATTTCCACACAGGTGTCTGACCCCGGAATAACCTTTCGTGGCAGTATATCGTAACTATATGAGCTGCCTCTTTGAAACGTTGTGTTAACAACACAAATAACAATAAGGAGTTCAATCTTCTGAAGAACTATTTGAATGTTAATAACCCTTCTCAAAACTATAGAAAATATCTTTATTCTTCTAATCTAACATTTCTAGATTTCAAAAGCAAATGAAAATGTCCCTCTTTAAAACACCTGCCTTCTCTTTATATTCTTCATTGAGAGAAAAACATGCTGTACTTTGGTGTTTTTTATAATTATATTTGTTTGAATTTCATCTTGGATTATTGTGCTTACATGTGAATCAGAAAAGAAAAAAGAGCCGAAGTATAAAAAGATTGAATAGGTTAGGTACAAAAGCAGTAATTAGAACCAATAAAGTCGTTTTCTATCTACCATGTTTCATACTTATGCTTTTGTAAAAGGAACAAACCCTAAAATATTAAACTATATAAATATTCATTCCTACACCCAACTATGACTTGACAAAAAAAAAAACAATGTGATTATCTTCCCCGGGAAAGAGGCTGGTTAAACCACTATTGTAAAATTGCTGAGAAAGTGAAAAATACCCTTGGATTTGAAATATTTAAGGGTAAAAAAAATACTTTTCATTACACATGCAAAACTATAAAAAAAAATGAACACTTTAACTTATCAGTAATTTTATTAATAAAATTAAGATATTTGGCTTTGGTTTATCAATATTGTAGTTATATAGTTTGGTTTTATCACTATTATGTTTTTATAGTTTGTTTTTATCACTCAGGAGCATACTGAATAGGGAGTGCAGTGGTTGCAGCAGTGTAAATTTTTCCACATTTGCGGGGATAACATAAATACAATGAACTATTTCAATGTTAATGACGACCCTTGTCAAAACTATAGAAAATATCTTTATTTTTATCGTTATTATAGTTTTATAAATCTATTTCTTTATGCTAAAATTATTTTCGTTGTGACATGAACTGTATGATTACTTTAAACTTTCTAGAAAAAAAATGGTCACATTGGCCTTGTATGTATATGTGAGAGCCAAGGGAGGTAAATTGTTTAGCATTATTCATAATTCCTCAATCTGATTTGTGTTAAAAAAATTAAGGAATTGTTCTATTTAATTTGCATTTTAAAGCCTTCCTTCGCTACTTTTATTCACTAAGTTTATCTTTGTTTGGCACAGGGTCACATGGGAGGGAAGAAGATGAGTTATGCCAATCTTCTGAGTGTCTTAAAAATTAAATTCAAAATCTTGTGTTTTACCAAAGCTTGAACACTGAGTGGGAAATATGCAACTGTCCTAAGCATGGGTTTCTGATAGCTAAAATGGGTTTGCTGACATCCATAATTATAATTGGACTAATATTCTTTGCTCTACTCATTGGTAAGGTTACCTGGCAATGCCTATAACTACCATAATTTTTCATGTATAACACGATTCTTGTATAATACAAGTACCAGATTTTGAGGTGCAAAATAGGTATAAAATTGTAGCCTCTTGTACTCTTGTAGCCTCTTGTACACGGGTACTTGATACCCACATGTTTTTCTGCTTCAATCTTATACAATAAGTGCCCACTATTTTTATGTTGTGTACTGTTACAAAGGTAATTATTTCAATTTCAATGAATAAAATGATATTAGAAAAAAATAAAAACAAGGGTATCTTCAAATGGTTCTTTAGATGATTGAACTCCTTCTTGTTGTTTGTGTTGTAAACACAACGTTTCTGCCAATTCATTATTTGGCCTTCTTCAGATGTAAAATCCAAAGAACCATTTAAATATTAATGACCCTTCTCAAAACTATAGAAAAGGGTCCCTTCCTTTATACACCTTGTGCAGTCATTGTTCTCATTGTTAAGGTTGTGTGAAAACTTTTTAACAGCAAAACTTTTGTGTTCAAAAGTTTTATTAAACTAAAACTACTTTGTAAAATATATTTCAAAGGAGTAAAAGAATTAACAAAAAAAGACACAGACATAACGTAATACTTTCAACCCTTAGCCCCTGCACCTTCAGATACCCTGTACCCTGATCTCCCCCTGCACCTTCAGATACCCTGTACCTGAGCTCCCCCTGCACCTTCAGATACCCTGTACCTGCACTCCCCCTGCACATTCAGATACCCTGTACCTGAGCTCTCTAGGAGAAAGGATCAAATTAATTTTTAAAAAGGTTTTGTTTATTGACTACTGAAATGTTTTTGTCTAATTCATTTAATTTTTACTGTTGGTTTGTCATGTAAGTCAAATATATATTTTTAGTCGCGGGCAGAGACCCCCCACCCTCGACTAAAAATATATCATCTCTGTCATCAAGTAGGCCTAATTTTAGTAACATATAAAATTTCTGTCTGCATACATTCGAGTATAGCACGATCCCTCCTATTTTCGCTCAGATTTTGGTACAAAGTTTTCATGTTATACACAAAGAAATACAGTAAGTGTTTGTTTCATCCGCCAAGGTTACTGAGCCAAGCAAAGTCACCATGGTTACTGAGCCAAGCAAATTCGCCAGGGTTACTGAGCCAAGCAAAGTCGTCATGGTTACTGAGCCAAAGATTGTCACCAAGGTTACTGAGCTGAAGAATGTTGCCAAGGTTACTGAGCCAAAGAATGTCGCCAAGGTCACTGAGCCCCAAAAAATAGCCAATGCTACTGGGCAAAACGAGTTGACAAGGTCACTGAACCAACTGAAATACTCTTAGGAAAACAAACATTAAGTAGCAGATGGTGCATCATTCATTCAAGCTTTAGAATTAGCAGCCAGGAATAGTTTCTAGTTTTTTTGTTGATGCTTCGCTTTCTTGATACGCCTTTGGATATTTCCTCTGTGAAGTATTGTCTTTCTGCCAAAGATCTAAACATTTGTTATGGTGACAATGATAATACATTCTCCTAAAGTTGGCAGCCAGAGCATCAGCCAATCAGATTTTCTGCTTGTACAGTGAATAGAGAGGCAAAGTCTAAAGTCCTAATTTTATTATTTCTCTTGTTTCCACACGCCAAATATTATAGCAGACATGCCTTGAAAAATCACCATTTAAAATCCTGGCTTTTGTTCCCTCTCTCTCACCACCATTTGTTCCCACTCTTTCTCAACCCTTTCTTCTCTCTCTCTCTCTTTCTCCACCCTTTCTTCTCTCTCTCTCTCTCTCTCTCGCAACAGAGTAGGGAAGGTGTTTCGGAAATGTATTAATAACAGGGCCCTGGTGAAGCTTCAACGGGCCTAGCAAGCCAGAAGTGGATTATAATAAATTGCTCCTGTAAAATAATGGAGAATAAGCAACCACCAACCCCACCTCCCCCCTGATACCTCAAGTACAAGTGAAAGATTTAAAAATAAAAATTAAATTCACATCTTTGATAAGTAGAAATTGGTATGGAATAAAAAAAATAAATAAATAAATAAAAAAAAGATAGGAATAAAGAAAAACAAATAGGATGCAGATTAGTGGTAGAAACAACAATTTTTGGACAGATTCCTTCATCAGAAGTAAGCTTTGAAAAAAAAGTAAGAATGGTCAATAAGAATGAAGAACCTGATGCTGAGACACTTTAGATTTTCTCATTCACTTTTCATCTATGCTATTCTATGAAATTCTACTGTGTTCACTAGTAATGATTGGTTACTCCTCTATTAATTTGATAAAACAACTGTCACTGAACAATTAGGAGATTTGAGTTATCTATTAAAACGGGGTACAGCATTTTGGTCTACATCACTTTAGCAAATATCAGTTTTCTCTAAATCACTTCGGTCTAAAATCACTTTGGTCTAAAATCATTTTGTCCCCACAATATCTCCAAAAGTCCTCAATAAATTTTAATGACACTTTGTCGAATGCTTGGCCATGGACTAAGGAAGAATTAATGAATTTTGGCGGGGATCCAGGGATTTTTTTCCTTGAGAGATATTTTTTTATTAAATTTTGGGATGGATCCAGGAATCTTTTCCCTCTCAGTCAAAATAAAATCCTTAAACTTTGCTAAAGTGATGTAGACGAAAGTACCGTAACCCATGTAAACAATATCTGCAGCAGTAAAAATAGTTATTCCGCCTTACTCTCATTTTTTTCCCAATTAGAAACTGTCAACATTAGCATAGGTTTCTTCAGTTTTCAAGTGAGTCCGGCTGGTTGGCTATGTATGTATCGTGCGTACAGGCCACACCAATATAGCTAGAGAGCTGAAATTTTGAACATTTACTTATTATGTCTAGAAAAAAGGTTTTTTGTTTTTTGAAAATTCACTCCTTTTTAGTGGAGAGTTAGCATTTTAGCATTGATTTCACTTCAAGTTTTTCTTTTATTAGAAATATTTCAAAGAAAATAAACCTTCCTAATTTTCAACTCTGATAATTTTGTTATAGTTAATGTTATTTGGTGGAACGAATAAATAAATAAGTTGCTATTGATACTAAATTTTATTTTTTGTTAGTCACTGAATCTTTTTAGTAATTGAAAAAAAAGAAAAGAATCACTAATGTTACTCAAGGTCAGTTGCATTTGAAGGTCATTCTTAACTTCTATTTTGTATCTTCCTAATAGAAAAACAAAAATATTTCCCATCTTTCCGTATACATATATATGCATTTCTATAAAACTGTAACTCTAGATAAGCAAAACCATTTTTCATGAAATTTGAAATTAGCATTTTTTTTTCTTCAAAGCCATATTGCTAAATTGAGAATTCATGGCTTTCACCTAATAAGCCATGACAGCTGTACCGGGTTTTATTTTTATTTTTATTTAAGGTTGATATCTTACTTATACTTACATACATTTTTGATGCAGACATGTTTGGACATTTCTGACTGCTGTTTGACAAGTTGTCCAGGCAGATATTTATCATTTAGAGTTAGTTACAGGTTTTACAGTTGAATAACCTTCTTGATTGCTTTGACCATAAAATGAATGGTTCGGGGTTGGGAAGATGATGGTAAAAATCAACATAGACCATTTATTCACATTCAAACTATTCTCCCAAACCGAAAGCTTTACTTAAGTTTTCATTTCATCACAAACACATCTGGCTAGTCACTCAATAGAAACCGTCACGTGACCAACGTCATTTGGCAGCATGCTGTGTTGGGGTGATCAATTAAAAAAGTGTTAAAAACGGTGATCAATGAATATGTTACTTCTCTCGCCTTTTGTTGGGCAGTGATCACTAAAAAAGTCTGAATTTTCAAAAAACAACTCTGTTCACCGCTGGACACCAATTAAGTGACCAATTTAGCATAAACTTACATTGTAAATTGAGCCCCCACTAAAAACCTATTTTGGGGGGGAATTTTGAAAAACAGAAAAAACCTTTTTTTTCCAGACATAATAAGGAGTTTCAGCCCTCTAGCTCCATTGGTAGGGTCTGTACGCTCGATATATATATAGCCAGCCAGCCAGCCAGACCCACTTGAAAACTGAACAAATTTATGTTGATGTTAACAGTTTTGGTTGACGGTTCTTAATAATATTACTGACTCTAATAGATGAATTGCTCTTAAGTCTCTGTTTTCAACTGTTTATGATTCAAGCCAAGCCATACATAGGAATTAATGAGTTTGATATTCAATTGATGTTAAACTGATATTGTCTGAACATTATGCCTGAATTATTTATGGTTCAAACCCTCAAACAATTGTCATGGGTAAAGCAGCAGAGTTCTGGGCTGCCAAATATCATTAATGAGGATTACCTCACATCATTCATATTATCTGTATTTTTAGAAATCGTCAACCAAAACTATCATAGTCAACGTCAACATAGGTTTCTTCAGTTTTTAAGCTGGTCTGGTTGGCTGGCTATGTATGTATGTATCACACATACAGGCCACACCATTGGAGCTAGAAGGCTGAAAGTTTAAACATTTACTCCTTATTATGTCTAGAAAAAACGTTTTTTTTGTTGAAAATGATTGATCCCTTAGTTTGTCGGCAGTGTTCACACTTGTTTGTTTTTTTAATTAGGACTTTTTTTATTGATTACTGCCCAACAAAAGGTGAGAGAAGTAACCAATTCATTGATCACCCCTTTTTCCAATTGTATAATTGATCACCTCCAACAGGGCATGCTGTCAAAAGACATTGGTCACATGACAGTTTCTATTGAGTGACTAAACAGACCTATTTTTTTTCCTTTTTTAATTACTTTGCAAAAGTTGAAAAAACATTATGGCATCCATAGTTTAAGCAAATTGTTTACGTTTCAATCATAAAATAACCAAGTGAAAAATATAATAAGTATTTCAATCAAATTTGACTAGTTTTTACCTTCATCTTCAACTAGTCAAATTTGATTAAAATGATGTGTTATGATTACTTCATCCAATAATAATAATAAGATTGATAATAAGTATTTGTTTGATAATGAAAAAATCGATGTAAGTTACTAAAAGAAACATTAACTTGAATATTGAAGATATGTAAAATATGGTTTTAAATTGTCGGAATTTCTTAGAGGAAGTATTTTAACTATTAATTTTGGACTAGTTTTTCCTTTGTCCTTTAAGATGTGGTTTGCAAATTCAAATCTTGTCAGAGGCTACTCAACAATAGACCCCCTACAGACAATAAATCAACTAATCGAAAAGTCATTAGAATACAACAAACCACTTTGTTTGGCTTTTATAAATTACAAAAAAGCATTCGACTCAGTGGAGTACACGTCTCTGTTCAACTTAGTGCGAGAACAAGCTGTTAATGAGAATTACATACAAGTCATTCAGAACATATACAAAAATGGCACTGCAATAATTAGACTACATAAAGATACTAACAAAATAAGGTTGGGTGCGGAGTGAGACAGGGGATACACTATCACATAAACTGTTTACAGCGAGCCTTGAAAGCATCTTTTTGAAAACTGACTGGGAGGGAATGGGAGTAAACTTAGATGGAGAATATTTAAACCACTTGAGATTCGCTGACGATGTATCAATGACAACAGAAGCATCAAAAGAATTACAAAATATGTTGAGTGATCTAAATACGAAAAGTAAAAAGGTATGGTTAAAAACGAACAAAGACAAAAGTAATGTTCAACAGTAAAGTCCCAGAAAGGACCATAAGAATAGAAGGTGAGGCTTTAGAAGAAGTTTATGAATACATTTACCTAGGTCAGCTGATAAAGTTAGAGAAAGACCTTGAAAGCAAAATAAAAGGACGCATCACAATTGGCTAGAAAGCATTTGGTATGAATAGAGACATTGAAGAGTATGTTACCAATTTGCTTAAAGCATAAAGTATACAATGAATGCATAATACCAGCTATGACTTACAGATGCTAAACATTGAAATTAACAAAACGAATTGAGAACCTGCTTAGAATTGCGCAGAGAGCCATGGAAAGAGCGATGCTGGGGATAACTCTAAGAGATAGAAAAAAGATCAACATGAATGAGAGGGAGATCTAGAGTGAAGGATATTATACAAATAATTAAGCAGCAAAAATGGAGATGGGCTGGCCACCTAGCATGTGTGTGATTCACTAACAAAACAAATAAGTATTATTCATGGCTGGCGTGACAATATTACAGAAATACTTCTATACTAGCCAATGCTAAATACTGGCTTACAGAAATACCTCACCTTCGCATGTGCAATGAAACTTCTTTAGTATTTTCTATCAAAACATGAGTCTTCTATGCAATCAAATATGGTAACTTCTTGACTTATGATCTAATTAAAAGAAGATCCATGGAAAGCAATTTTCATAATGTTTTTGACTGGGAGGGGGTCATTGAGCAACTATTTGTTGCTGAGAAGAACTCTGTTGAAATAAGTGTCTAAAGAAAAATTAGGAGCTAATTTAACTAGCGACCTACCTATACAGGGTGGGTGAGAATTAAACTCCCTATTAGAAATTATACGTAACTTGAAGCCCTGACCTTAACCCCTGTGACCTCTTCCTGTGGGGTCGAGCGAAGGAGGAGGTGTACCACACCAAACCACAAAATCTGGATCAACTGGAGGAGCGCATTCGACATGTTATGGCCAACATACTGCCAGACTTCCTGCAAAGATCTATCGAGGCCACACCGAAATTGGTCGACAACACCAGGGACTATGTTGATACAGAAAAGCGAATTGTATTTTTCTACACTCCTAACCACTAGACAAAAGATCACTGGCCATTGCATAACCTTTATGTATTATTACATTGGATTATGACAATCAAACTCTTCACACTACACCAATAAGATCTACTGTATTTGCTGGCCTATAAGATGCATGGCTTACAAAAAGTATTCAGGGGACTACTGTTCACTGCTAGTCATCCAAGCTCCAAAGCTGTCCATTTTGAGCATTTGTAAATGGCCTCCGAATCATAATACTAGTGCAATGTGTGCTGACAAATATGGTAATTAACATTTAACAGTCCAAATTTATCAAAATAATACAGGCTTTATCCAGTGGCTTATTAGATCTGCATGATATCTTTAAGAGAAAAGTTTGATAAACCACCTTCTGATAAACACAAATAAAACAAAGCTCTTTTATCATTTTTTGGTTGTCACTACCTAGTATGGGTGGTTTGCTGCTGACAGTCAGGCTTACCTCAGTCTTCAGACAAGGCAAGACAAAAGTAGACTGCAGGCCTGGTGACCGTGGATCCATCTCATAGAGAGCACCTCCACATTGCACTAAGAAGTGGAGGGTCTGGAACTTTGTCTGCGGATATAGCTGAGTGAACCGGGAATTTTCTGGATGATCCACCATGCAACCTTGAGTCATATGTGGGTACCCCACATTAAATAGACACTGTTTCACATTTGTCCTCAGAGGGTGACAAATAAATACCTAAAGCCAAGTTTCTTTTGTTTTTTTTCCCCACTTTGTGAATCTACCTTTTTACTCAGTTGCCTAGAAACATAACCAACTTTCAAGTAGTTAAGGTATGTAGGTAAGTGAATCTCTCAAACAAATCTGTCTCTCAAACAAATTTCAGACCGAAAATATGAATGTAATTTTTTAAAAATCATGTGATAATTGTTTGGTTTAGGTTTGCAAAAAAAGGGAGATGACTTCAGTAGACACAATTATTTAAACTGCAGCTGCTAACTCATTACGGAACAAATGAAAGCAGAAAACCTGACCATTTAAAACTGTATATTATTAAAATTAACTACAAATGATAGCGTTTAGGGTTAGTGTTAAAAAGTATTGAATATTATTTTTCAAATTTGTAACACTAAAATGAATAAACAGTTGAATTTAATATTTTAAAAAATGATTAAATAAATTTTCTTTGTCATTTCTAACAGTATTTCTCCACACAAACTCATGTAAATAAGAAGTAAACAGTCTCCTATTTGTTCCAAATTGTCTGCGTAATTTATCATGTACACTACAGCATCTATACTAGTTATCTCCCTTGTTTTTGCAAACCTAAACCAAACAATTACCAATCATGTTTGTTGGTAATCAGTATTTGATGTAAAAACAACAAACCACTGTTTTGAAGATTATGTTCCAAATTCCGACATTGAAGTATTAACAAAACTATCTACGACTTTTTTTTTTATTGAATATTGATTACCTACATGTTTTTTACAGGTAAATTAATTACTCCAGGATAACACCCCTGTCTGGTATAGTTTCAGGCTATTTTTAGGCGAGTGATCTTTGAGCCTCTCTTATTCATATAAAGGAAGTTCTAAGAATCCCAAACATTTTATTGTGATTATTAGAAACCATCAACCAAAACTGTCACCAAA
>VCCN01005588.1:3883956-3897969 GCA_006491835.1 Architeuthis dux | reverse complement strand
CACACACACACACACTTTTTAGTTCAGGGAATTTATTTAATTCAAATATAAAGAGAAATAAATAAATAAAAAAACATTTTGTACTTTATGGAACATTTTTGTCTTTAAGCCCTGAAAAGCAGCTGAAAATCTTTTTTAAATCCTCAAGACTTAATTTAAATTCTGTCCTAAATTACAGTCATTTCTTTTCTTACTTCACACACTACCATTGTTTTCTTTTTTTTCATCCTCAATTCTTTTTCAGTCTTTCATGATTGCAGATGTCCAGTGTATTTTATTCTTTATCTTAACAGACATTCTTGGAAATCAATAGTCAGATTTTTCACAAGCAAAGTTCTTGTAACACAATTCTACCAAAATTGAATGTACTGAAATCTCTTGAAATTGTATGCAAACCATTATATTTGGTTTTCAGTTTATTAAAAAGATAAATAGATAAAATTGTTATGAGGTAAAATTAGGGCTTTACAAGTGAGGAAGTTTGACAACTTAGTTAATCTTCGGGGAAAAATTTATGGATATATTTTAATTTCTGTGAGATGATTTTTTTTAGAAAAGAAACTCAACTTTGTCCTTGAGTTTGACAAAAACAAATGTATTCGAACAAACTACAGTGCACAAGAAAACTTTAAACTCAAGTGAAGCCAATGGTATATGTTATGCTGAATGTGTGAAATTGTCTAATTGGTGAAATTGCCTAATTGGTGAAATTTTAACTTTTTTGACAAAAAATAAATACATAGTTTTAATTTGATCAAAAGTTCATTTAATCAAAACAATGATATAAAACAACTATTTTTTATGATGAAAAGTTTATGTAATCGAAATGAAATCAAACTTTCTTTACAAAAATAAGAAAATTTCGCCAATTAGGCAATTTCACCAATTAAGCATAACATATGCACAAATCTTTGGAATTCAAACTGATCACCGTATTCAGGCAAAGAGACTGGATTTAGTCATAATAAACAAAGGGAAGATTTGTCAGATAGAACATTTTTAGTACATTTTATTTTAGTGTGAAAAAAAGTATACAATTTGTATATAAAAGCACACATCATAACAATCATATTTACACAATGTCTAGGACCTCAGACCTTTTGCGGTTGTGTAATAAACATCATAATTATTCTTAAAATCATTTACATCTGTTGATAGCACTACATATTCCAGTAATCTATTCCAAAGTCCTACCACTCTATTGCTAAAAAAGAATTTTCTGATATTCAATCTACTTCTATTTGCTTCTACCGTATATGTGTGGCCACTCAGTCCTTTGTACCCCCTCCTAGTAAAAAATACATCAGGTTTTACTACTTCTAAACCATGCATAATCTTAAACATTTCTATTAAGTCTCCCTGATCCCCTCCTATCATCTAAACTATTTACAGCGAGCCTTGAAAGAATCTTTCGGAAAACTGATTGGGAGGGAATGGGAATAAACACAGATGGAGAATATTTAAACCACTTGAAATTCGCTGATGACATTTCCATGATGTCGGAAGCTTACAAAGAATGTTGACTGATCTAAATAGAGAAAGTAAAAAAGTAGGCATAAAGATGAACAGAACAAAGACAAAAGTAATGTTCAATGATAAAGTCCCCAAAAAGACCATAAAGATAGAGGAGAGGCTTTAGAAAAGGTTGATGAATACATCTATCTAGGACAGGTAATAAAGTTAGAGAAAGACCATGAACGCAAAATAAAACAATGCATAATGATAGGTTGGAAAGCATTCAGCATTAATAGAGACATTTTGAAGAGCACCTTGCCAATATGCCTAAAGTCTAAAGTATACAATGGTTGCATGGAACATGGAAATTGACAAAAGGAACTGAGAACCAACATAGAATCACACAGAGAGCCATGGAAAGAGCAATGTTAGGGATAACTCTAAGAGATAGAAAAATAGATGAAGCAAGACTAATTGTGATACCCATGGGACAGCAAACACAGTAGGAAAAGACCAGACATAAGAGGGAGGGATGAGATAGAAAAGTTTGCCGGTAAGACGTGGCAGAGGTTAGCACAAGATAGGTTGTCATGGAAAGGCCTTTGTCCAGCAGTGGGATGATGATGATATATTGTCAAACTACAAGAACAACAATCCTCACCAAAATTTGGGGTGTAAACCGATATGTACAAATCCCCATTCCCCTACCGTGATTTGAATTCACAACCTAGTGATCGCTAGCCTGGTGTCTTACTGATTGAGCTAAATTGACAAGTCTTTGATATTAACAAGAATTTATCATACACGCATGGGCTTATTTCATTCTAATAAATAAATATTTAAAAAAATATATATTTCTATAATTTTTTATTTATTACATCTACAATACAAAGGTTGCAGTAATCATCTTCAGTCAGAATAGAAGTTGGAGTGGAGTTTGACCCTGCAGCAGACTGTCTTGTTGATATTCTTTTTTGAAAAATGATAATATACATCCTTAGAAACTATTACTATATGTACCAAAAGAAATCTTTTGCTAAATTTTTTAGATTTAAAAAATACCATTATTAATTATTTCATTGCAATTTGCATATAGACAATTATTATTTTATAAAAAAAAATATTTTGCCTTTAAAAGCTGTTAAATTGTAAGTGTAGCAGAAATAACTGGTACTTATAATATGTACCTTATATCAGCCAGTAATTAGACCAACATAGGTTTCTATCAATTGTTTCCCAGCTCATCATCTTTTATGATGTGCGTGGGTTACATGGTTTAGTAGGAGAAGGTGTAGCGATAGTATGATTTTTATTTCCAAAAATGTATAGTACTTTGTAGAAGTGTGAAGCAAGAATGCTAAGAATTGATTTACTTTTATTTTTCACCAGGAATTAAACTTCCTTACAATTCATTTTCATCTGTCTGGTACGCTTTGTAAAATTCTGGCTCAGTCTGTCTAAGTACCTCCTCAAATTCCATGCAACAAAATATAAAGCTGTTAAGAACTGGTGTATGTGTTTGGTCTCAGCTTCCACTCACTGTAATAACCCTTATGACAAGTGTCCATGGCATAACTAACACACACACACACACACATACACCTGTGTATTCTTATAAGCAAGGGTGTATATGTGCATATATGCATGTGTGTATGTAATGTAAATGTATGGGAATATTCGTATATATATTTTTCAACATAGTACTGTGTTGAAGATTAAAAGTCAACATAGGTTATAAGTGAAATATAGACAAAAAAAACAGGTCTGATTAATCACTTAATAGAGACCGTCATGCAACCAACATCTTTTGGCAGCAAGCCGTGTTGGGGGTAATCAATTAGAAAAACTGGAAATAGAGTAATCAATGAATAAGTTACTTCTCTTGCCTTTTGTTGGACAGTGATCACTAAAAAGACTGAATTTTCAAAAAACAAGCAAACACAAACTAAGGGATCAATTTAGCATAAACTTACATTGTAAACTGAACACCCACTAAAAAGTAGGGGGGGGGGTGAAAAAAACCCAACCTTTTTCCTAGACATAATAAGGAGTAAATGTTGATTTTTAAAACATACCATTTAATAATTTTATGCAATTAAGGGACAGTAGTGAAAACCTTCCTAAAATTCTTTCTCTGTTTCTTACAAATGTATTTGATGACCATTTGATAAAGTTCATCTCTACATAATACAATGACAAGAATAGTATTTCTCTGATTTATACTCAGGAAGATCTATTTCCTCCATTAGCGAAACGATAATGGCAACACATGATTCTGAAATAATGTTTCTTTAGAGATAATTATTTCCATTTCAAACCCCTGTTGCCATCCACACCCTCTCCGGTATTATTCCTATTGCTCTAATCTCTACAGTACCTTCTGCTGTTTCTACAACTATAACTCTTGCTACAGTAGCTATTAATACTTCAGATACTATTGGTAATATCATTGCAAATGCCTTTTTTGTGAAGGCCATAAAAAGTCAAGGGAAATATTTTGATGATTGATAAATATACGTACTAGTTAGTATTAATTAATTAATTTTAATTAAAAAGCTGTAGTACAACCAGCATTTCTTCTCGCTGACAAGACATCTCGTTGCAGGGTTGCACATTATCTGTGGAGGGAAACAAACAGTTGGTCTATACAGGAGAAAGGCTCTCCCATGTGGTCATAGAAAAAGACGACAAAATTCAGTGATTTCAAAAGGGAAAAACGGCTCCTTTTATTTCCGTCAATAAACATCGATGCCGGGAAGGTTCACGGATCAATCAGGGTATTGAATTCTGTTTTGCTGAAAATCTAGCGAGTTGGTTAAGTTCTGTTCTTAATTGTTTTTTTCTGAAAGAGTGACCGTGATCATAGTAGTAGCTAAGGTCGCATTCGCTTCTTCCTCCTATTCTCACCCACACCCTAACAGGTGAGGAGTCAAGCTTCTATCTTGTTGACCAGTCGCTGCTGTGTCCCCAACTGACTAACTGACTCCTGCGCACTAAACAATACTCTGCGGAGCTGATTGGTCGAATGCATTTTCTTTGTTCTCTAACTTACGTGTGACCCAGTCAATCGTTTGACCCAAATCCTAGTCCGGAATCTGATATCCTCTAGCTGAGCACAAAACCTAATAATACTATCCCCCAAAATTCCAATCTTCTGTACCCTCCTTCCTTCAGCAAGCAAACACACGGCCCGATTGTATTGCATTACAAAACACTGGGAACTTTTGCATACATCTAATACTTTCATTGCTTTACCAATTTCTTCTTGGTGTTTTAATGCTCGTCTATGTAACGACTAATAAATAATTTGCAAACCAGAAAAGATTTAGTGCATTCTTAATGCATTTTTTTCTTAATATTCTCTGCTGAAATGTGGGTGGAGAGATCTTATATGCTTGAAATGCTTCTGGGTCATATGCCATCAAATAGTATAGTTCCTACTCAAAGGTCATCCATCACTCAGAGATAGTCACTAAAAAGAGACAAAGTAGTTGACCTCTGCTCTAGTTCTGAAAAGGTGACAAAGGACCTTCTCAATTAATGTGAACAACAAGGAATAACTGACCAGAGCTGACAAAGAGCCGAGTGACAATAATTCTTGCACCACCTTTAAAGATCAACAACATTGTGCTGTCCATTTGGAGAGAAAAGGTCACTCTTAGTCTTGTGTTGGTGTTTTGGAAGTACTTGAAAAGCTATCACTTGTGACTTGTAATAGCCTGAAAAGCAATATTCCTTTAAGTCATTTTCAGTTTGTTATTACTAAAAGTGTGTGTATCATTTATTGCCCATCAGACAATGTTGAGAGATGAAGGGTGAAGGCCACTTCAAAAAGCATGTATGTATGTATTCGTTCACTTATTAAAAAAGGAAGAGAGAAAAGCAGGTACCTAAAAATCACCATGAATACAAACAGGTTTATGAATAAAAACTAATACACACACACATACATTCACATATTCTTAGTTTCATTTTTATGTGCTGCGTTGCCCGGGTTGAGAAAAAAAGCAAAATATTGCTCATGGCTAAATACTGGTTGTTGCAAGTGTATGGGAATGAATTAGTTAGTCGGTAGCCTGACACTGGTTATTAATTTTTTGCATTCCCTTGCCAACTCCACTTTGGCACCTGAGAGCATATATTTAGTTGGTTATGTGATTCACCATGTGTTGTGGCTTCCTTTAATCACATCATGTTACTGGATATGAAAGATGTGTCCTTTGATCATGACAGCCATGGCCCTCTTTGGTCAAGCCACATTGCTGATTAAATCGCACTAAACAAAAACACAATTCTGAGTACTGCTTTTGAAGGTATACAGGCCTACTTCACTTGTAAAAGTGGCACAATACATTCTTTGAAACCCCCATTTATTTCTCATTTGGCTTTGTGCCAGAAAAAAATAAGCTTAGTAAATATATTTTTTTAAAAATAGCTAGCTTTTTCATTTTTTAACTTTCAATTTTTTAAAAAGAATTTTGAGATGTATTTTCCCAAATACAAAATGTCATACAAATTGAAATGGTTCTTCGGACGGTTGAACTCCTTCTTGTTATTTGTGTTGTAAACACGATGTTTCGGCCGATCCATTCTTCGCCCTTCTTCAGGTGTAAATTCAGAGTGTGATGGGTTAAACAGAAATTATGCTTAAAGGGGGGTAGCCCTTATAGTGCATGGCCCTGGTGTTTCTGTGTCTTTGTTCTGTCAGGTTTTGATTTGTTGAGAACTGGAAGGAGTTTAACCGACCAAAGATCCATTTCAATATTAATGACCCTTCTCAAAACTATAGAAAAAAATATGTAATTTGATAATTTCTTTTCATTTATTGATATTAAGGATTTTAAGAATCATCCTAATCATTTAGGGCTAAGACTTTTTTTTTAAAGCAGGGTTTCCTTTCTACTTGATAGAATTTGGTAATAAGTTAGAGTTTCTCAGCACTTGGAGTATATTTGATCTTAAAGCTTTCAATCATCTCTTCTACCCCTTGATCCTAGCATAAATATCAAATCCCTTTCATGATAGAAATTGATGCCAAAACAGTGCTTCAAATTCTCAACTGACTGCATAGCAAATGAACACCTTTACTTGGGTTAAAGTCAAATTGGCTTTTTGATAAATCTTGATGAATCTAAGAGGCTAAGCAGTTGGGATAAAACCTCTTGGCCAGCAACCCTCTTGTCAACCACTTGAGCTGAATCTACAATTTAAATTAATTGATACCATTCCTTATCTCATCTATATACCTGTTCAAAGTTACTCTGGTCAAGTCAGATTCAACTCTCTAATTGTATTCTCTAAATGAAATTACCTTTTTTACACAGCAGGTGCATAGTAACATGTTTTTCTATAACCTAGTCAGTAATTACTTTCACCCTTTTCTGCTACAAGAGATTTTTGTTAATGCCAATTCCAATTCCAGCTATTTTTGAGCTGTTGGCATTTTCAACAATATTCAGGGTTTGAAAAATGGATTCAGAATTGACAAGAGTTGTGTGACTTGAATCCACCTGAGCTTCAAGGCATTGTATTCAGCAAATAAATTATCTAAAGGGAAACTTTTATGAATTCACAACAATGCCAAATTGAATTGTCGAAGAAAAAGAAGCTTAATATTTCAAATTCTGGTTTGTAAGAAACAATGAATAACAGAGATTGTCAGAATTAATTTTCCACTTGGGTTTGCAAAGACTATGGAAGCTACTCTTGCAGGATTTCTTTTGTTTAATAAAGAATACAAAAATAACTTGCATCCCTAGGGAAATTATAAATCATCGCCCCCCCCCCCCATATATGCTGTGTTGGGGGTGATCAATTAAAAAGTTGGGCTGAGATCACTACAAAGGTCTGAATTTTCAAAAGAAAATCAGGTACAAACTAGTGACCAATTTAGCATAAGCTTATATTGAATATTGACCCCCCCCCCCCCCCCACTAAAACCCTATTTTGGAGGGTAATTTTCAAAAAACAAAAAAAGACATTTTCCCTATTCAGTTAGGGGGTTGTATGTACACAATTTCAAGTTTCTACTATGAACAGTTAGGGCTAGGCAAAGTCTGGATACATAGATACATATAAATGTGTGAACATATGAATAACCTAAACCTTTGGTAGCAGTGATTAATGGTGATGAGAATTGGCATCAAGTGATAATTTGGATTTATTTTTGCTTGATGAAATTATTTGCTAAGTTAACGTAATGTGGACAGAATTTAGAAAAGAAAAATTGCAAAATAATATATACATACATACCTACATATTTTGACAGAAGCTTACTATTTATTCAAATTGGAAAAAGGACTAATATTCTTAATCACCGCTACCCACAACAGACCAGTTTAAACACTGTTGCTGGGTTTAGGGTATTCAGGTGTTCTGACATGTATCTATGTATCTATCTATGTATCCGGACTTTGTCCAGCCCTTAACGTTTATAGTAGAAACTTGATATTTTGCGCACACACTCCCCTCAAAATTGAAAACGTTTTTTTTGTTTTTTGAAAATTCCCCTCCAAAATATGCAATGTAAGTTTATGCTAAATTGGTCACTTGTTTTTTGAAAATTCAGACTTTTTTTTAGTGATCACACGCCCAACAAAAGGCAAGAGAAGTAACTTATTCATTGATCACCCCCTTTTTCCAACTTTTTAATTGATCACCCCCAGCACAGTATATATGGGTGGTGGTGATTCATAATTTCCCTTGTTTTTTTTTGTTTGCCTTTATTTATTTTTTAAGTCTTTATGATTTTCTGTCATTATAGTAAGTTCTCTTTGGTGAATCATGAACTTGTGCCCTCTTTGGTGTGCCTCATTGAATCTTATACATAGTTATAGATTTTACACAACTTTATTTGAAATCCACTGAGCAATACATCAGCCTTAATCAGTGGCGTAGCAAGGATTCTCAGCACCCTAGCGGCAAAGCTAATTTTGTGCGCCCTCACCCCTAAAATGTTTTGATTATTTATTTTGTGACTCATTACCCACTTAATGACAATAACATGAAGAATTAAATACCACCTTACATAGGCCTAAAATAAAGTCCCACTATAACATTTAATTAGTATAAATTGAATTAAAATATTACTTATTTTATTAAACAAATGTTTTTCCTATGACTTTTTTACCTACCCAGAAAATCAAAGTTGTGACTTTTCTTCCTATTACGTTTTTTAGGTAGCTCAGGGTAACACTACATTGTGACTTTTGTTCTGTGACTTTTCTTCCTGTGACTTTTATTCTGGGATTCTTTTAAAAATATATTGTAGACTTTGCACCCCTTCACACTTGTGCCCAGGGGCGACTGCTCCCCATTGCCCCACCTCTTGCCACACCACTGGCCATAATCTAGTGACCAAAACATCAAAAATGAGGATCCTCATACTTTTCAGCACTGTCAATTGTAGCGAAAATAACAAGCAAAGTTATTTTGGGGTCTGGAAACGCTCAAAAGTTTTTCCATATAAATTAATGGTAATTGCTTCTTCACTTTATGCTATTTTGGCTTATGAACGGTTTCATAGGGACACTTAACTTTCGGATAGCAGAGTAAACCTGTATTATCGCGTAATAAAGCAGGTACAAGTGGTAAATAGAAGATCTCACTAGAAAAGCCATTACATGCCCATTATCTATGCAATTAACTTTCAAGAGGATCTTCAAGTATTGCTTTAATGATGCTGCTTTTGAAATTGTCTAGCGTTTAAAAGGTTTTGGATTCTTTTAATCAGTAAAAATGAGGAAGAAGTGGCTTTGTACATGCCTTAGTCATTCTCAGTTTGTATTGTTACACCTTTCTTTTCCAATATAGTTTATTTCTTTTATCTTTAATAGCCTTATCTGTATAAACAGTAACCATTTATTTCATCAAAAACTGGAATTGATCTCAGGATTATTATTAATTTTTAACTAGTATTTCTTTGTTTTTCTTATTATCAAGACTCCCAGACATTTATATTCTTCACATGTCCAAATGCCATATGATAACCTATAAGTAAAATAGGCATGTGTTTAAGGCACCAAGTGGAGGTGGGAATACTGTAGAGATTCTCCTCACCTCAGCTGTCATGGCTGCCTTAATTCTTTTTGTGACACATTCCAAATGTAGTTGAATGTTTTGTAATTGTCTCCATCTTTCATGTTCAACTCTACTCAGCATTGATAAAAATTGACTTTCTTTGGCTTGGTGAGTCACTAGAGCTTTGAGAATACAAAAGATGTTTTCAGATTTCATATTATTTTCATCTCATGGTTGGAGAGTTTCACTTTTAACCCTTTCAAGGTGCTTAATGCCTGAATTAAAAATGTCCCAGTAGACTTCTAAAAGAGATATTTATATTCCCAGTGATAGAAACCTCAAGCTATACAGGGTGTCCCATAAGAATGTCCTTTCTGTATCCATTGTAAAGGAAGTAACTTTGTATTGAAACAAAAACCTCAATACAATGCCTCTCAACCGAGTCAATACAAAGCTACTCACCTTACAATGGGTACGGACATTCTTATGGGACACCCTGTATGTCCTAGGAGTCTCAAAAGAGTTAACTAGTGGAAAAGTAAAACATTAAATAAAATGATTTTTAATATCAGGTACTCCAATGGGTTTTTACAGGAAGATCTTATACATCTGGTGCCCATTTCCCCTTATAGGTCTTGTTATTCTGAACATTTTGATACCTCATTTGTCTCTCTACTCCTATTAGTTCACTAATTATGATTATTTATTCATTTGTGGACTCGCTGCAGATTGAACACTTACAAAAAACACCTTATAAAACTGAAAAGCCATCATTTTTTTAATATGTAGACTTGCTTAAATTTTAGTTGAAACTGAAGAACATTTATTTTTCTACTAGGTGATATTGGTTCCAAAGACATACATTGAAAGAGGAGGTGTCAGCAATCATTTATTTATAGACACCTTTTATTTCAACCACAGTAAAAAACCGTAACAGCGTAGTTTGGGCACTGTAAACACATTAAATTGAAAATTCGCTGTAAAATTCCTTTTAAGTCAAACAGTGACAAATAAGACACCAACAGATTCAGAATTGGACATTCTTCATTATGGCATGCATAACAGTTTTGTATTAGTCAACATTATGGAGAATGAACACTTGAGAAATAGGGAAAAATTAGTGCTACTGCAACATTTTCACCCAAAAAACTGACTGTTTGGACTACTTATTAATATAATTGTGTGCTTTGGCAGACTTTCTTTTTTAAAGTAACACATTTTCAAACCTTGTCCTTCAACTTTCAGTTGACCATAATCCGGTTCTGACTGACATCTAATATTTTTGTAATTAGCCTGCCATTGTTATATTATGCTGCTTGCAATATTTTTAAAATTTACATATAAAGTAAACACCTTCTTTGCTAACCACCTCCCATTCAGTATTTACACACCTAAATAAACATGTGCAGAATTGTCTTGACACATTGCGTGTTTGCTTTTCTTATTTTCTGACCTTTAAATATTCATGCATGAAACATGATGTATTGTCATAATGCTTTCACCATTCTTTGTCATTATCAACCATTTCTAAAGGAAGTGCCAGATAGGGAAAATCATTGATTTGGTGTGTTCTAAACAACACATGGCTGGCTAATGTATCCTGGCTTGTTTTACTTCAGAATGAGGGCAGCAGATTTAAAAATGGAATAATTGAGTATGGCTCAGAGTGAGGCGGGGAAGGGAAGGCGGAGTGTACATCCGGGGACGTTATCTCTAAATGAAAAAGTGTGTCATGATAACTCTGTATATTCATAACATATTTGGATGTGCTGTGTTTTACAGGGAGATGGCTGGCTACCTAAAGATGATAAAGCCTTCGATAGTTATCAATGGTTTGCAAGGCTAGTATGTTAATCTCTGTAGTATAATTAGGGTTAATAAATCAATATTGGTTAGACTTGGTCAATATTGGCATATTTCTAGAGCACACTTAATGGTTTGTGAGACTAACATGCAAAACACCATAGTACAAGGTCTGTTTGGAAAATATCCAGTCTTAATATTACGGGAAAATAGCCTATTAGGTCAATTGTACTTTAGTCCCCTTCAAAGTACTCCTCTTGGGACCTCACACACTTATCCCTTCCACTTTTCAAAAGTCCTCTTTCAGGATTGCCATCAACTGCCCCCTTGTGTTCTCCTTAATGTCATCCACAGTTTGAAATATCTTCCCTTTCAACAGCAATTTTAGTTTGGGGAAAAGCCAGAAGTCGCCAGGAGCCAAACCTGTATTTTAGGGGCTGACAGACCTGGGGGATGTGATGTTTTGCCAAAAAACCCTTCACAAGACATGAAGAATGAGCAGGCTTGGACATTGTGAATGCAACAGTCAGACACTACACAAGCCCTCTAAGTTGCATATCACTACCGACTGAGTAACCACACATGTGCAGTAAGATCCCCATCTAATTGGTTGCCAAGTTACATCAAAGCCATGCAACTGGTTCTCAAGATATTCAAAATGGCTGGATACATTCCAGACAGATCTTGTACACTGTACGTTCATAAATGTTTGTTGAATTGGGTCAATATTGACACAAGATCACATGTTCAGAACACTGTCAATGGCTTGCAAGACTAGCATACTAACCACTGTAGTACAATGAATATAAATCAATATTTCTAGAGCACTAGGCAAGAATCAGGTTTACTCTTAACCAATCATTGGCCTGTATTAAGATCCTTACAAGGTGTGATTGGAGCTCATCCTATTAGGGTAAAAAAAATAAATGAAAATAAAAAATAAAGAAGAAATCAATAGTTGAGCTTTTCCAGAAGAGCGCTGTCTCGATTTTAGTCTGGATAACCAATTTGCAGAAGATTATTAATCTTCCTAATGGTACTGGTCCGATTGTTATCTGTGAAAACCCTTGTAAACGAATTAGGAGCATAAACTCCCGATTTATCTACAAGTGGGAGTGCTGATCAAATAAATATCACTGAACAAAAATAGTTCTACACTCAACATTAATTTGTAGGCTGAACATTGCTATTTTGATTTCGAACTTCCTTTTTATACAAAGAGAAATGCTACTGTCTGCACAGAACTACTACTCGTGATAGGACGGTTAAGGAAAGTCTGAATAGCACTTAAATAATATCATTGGAATCAGAAAGTCTAATTTTGAAAGAACATTGTTAGATTGAGTAGTTATAGTCTTTATTTATCTAAATTTCTTAGACGAAGCATTATACCATTATTCTGCCTGTTTGTATGTACAACCATTATGCTTTCTCCTCTTATTAGAAACCTTGAACCATGACTGTCAACATAGGTTTCTTCAGTTTTTAAGTGGGTCTGGCTGGCTATGTATGTGTTATGCATACAGGCGGCTCCAATGGAGCTAGAGGGCTGAAAATCTTTAAAATACCCACCCATCGGCCAAATAGGTTTTTTTTTTTAGGTTCTATTAAGTACAAAAAATAAAATAAAAATGGAAATATATGTATTTTTCGCTTTATCTGCAGTGCTTATAAATTTGTAAATACTTGGCCTGTTTCAAGAAATTTTACATATTGTGTTACAGATGTTTTTTTAAAAAATGAAGTGAATTATTTCTTCTTCAAATTTATTTAAAATTATGGTTGAATATCGTCCCACAGAAAGCTGAAATGAATAGAAGCACATTATAATTCAGCAAAAAGCTATGCAAAAAGATCCTGTACTAAAAATGTCAGAATAACTGATTGAAAATAAGAATTCAACTGAAAGAAGCAGCAATACATTAAACCTGTTGGACTTCAGTGCAGTGTGAGTTTCTCTGCTCAGTAGGGAGAGGATTGGAGAGCATTCTGGAATATGAATACAGAATCATCTGTGTTACTGAGGAAGGAATTGGCTGTGTGGCTTACATTGCTTATGAATGAGCTTAGCCAATCAGTATATTTGCAACCATTTCTTTTCCGTTTGCCACTATTTTCTGAAGAGATCCCTTATGGACTGTACATCTGAAAAAGGCTTTGGAATGCTGGTAACAACAAAAGCAACAAAAACAATAGTCTGAACAACTCTTGGAGTGAAAAATGACTCTTCTCAAAATTATAGAAGATGGCTTTTGCTTGGAAATTTGACCTGTGATTTCTCTTGATGTAAATTTTAAAAGGCTTCCGACTGAAATTCATTTGGTCTTAGATTCGTAGATTCAAATCCTACAACTGTTTTGTTGTATGATAGTCTTATTTACAAATTCTTACAATTATTGTTTTGAAAGTTTGTTAATGTTCATTTGTTGCTTGTATTAACCCCAATGAGTAAAATATTTCAATTTAAAATTAAACTTATATAAGTTGGACTAAACCTATTTTCATTGCTACATTCCACAGCTTACAAAGGCCCTCAAAACAGTGCAATATACATCAAAGTTAAATTGAGCAGTTAGCATATTCAGTGAGCTGTATCTGACTTGATCTATGCACTTGATTTGCTTGCTTAAAGCTTTTTGCTACCCAGTAAACAGAAAGAAACATAAAGAATGAGTTCAAAGAATGTGGTCTGAACAGCTCTTGGGAAGAGAATGGCCCATCTAAAGATTATAGGCG
>VCCN01005588.1:3839293-3855916 GCA_006491835.1 Architeuthis dux | reverse complement strand
CTTAGGTCTCCCTTAGTTATTCAAGTCATGACTTAGTATAAGTTTTTCATGTCCTTTCTTCTTCATCCGCAGACATTTGCCTGAGTCTATGAAAACTTATGGCTATTGTCAAATGTGGTGGTTCTGGTATATTTATAGCCAAAAAGGAACAATTTGGATAAGACTTATCTATCTATTCCCCCACCTCCCCCTTTTGAGGACGGACTTTGAATAGGTTTGCTAGCAGTTGCCATGTTTGGTAAAATAAAAGTAAATAGATTGCTGTCCCAAAAAATAAAATAAAGTAAAAATGGATTGCCGTCCCAAAATAAAATAAAGTAAAAATACATTTGCCATCCCAAAAAATAAAGTAAAAATACATTTGCCATCCCAAAAAAATAAAGTAAAAATACATTTGCCATCCCCAAAAAGTAAAGTAAAATATTATTGACGTCCAAACTTGTTAGTAAGAGAAAGTGGTACTTAAAGTTTTGCAGGACTTACATTCATTCTCTAGCTTCTTTTTTCATGTCCTTTCTTCTTCATCTGCCGACATTTGCCTGAGTCTATGAGAGAGAGAGAGATAGAGAGAGATGTACAAATAAATTTAAGACAAACCAGGAGTGTATGTATGAAAGAGATCATTATTGTTTTTTATTCTTTCATTAATTCTTTTGTGTGATGCAGACTGTAGTTTCGATGAGTGTCATTGTCAATGCATACTTAGGAAGTGAGAGAAACCAAATTCTAGTATCATGAATTTCTATTAAATATACCTGTTAGGGGCCTATAGTTGGTATGTGTGTCCGTTTATTGGTATGTGGCGCGAGTATGTTGGTATATATATATATGACCAGTGTATTGATGTAGGTTTTAATTTATCCGACAATATGAAATGACAATTCAGAAGACCTTGTTGTGTACAAATGAGATTTCTTAGTTTATTTTGACGTTTCACCAATTCATCCTGGCTTCTTTAGAAAAAGTGATAGAGATATAAGAAATTGTCTGTTATATATAGTCCATGTCTTATTGTGAGTGGGTTTAGTGATTAAGATGATGAAATGGCGAAACATCAAAATAAACACAACAAGGTCTTATGAATTGTCATTTCACTCTAATATATATATATATATGGTAGAGGTAATTTGACAATGTGGAAATGAATGTGGATCTGACATTCATTGGTCAAAATGCCCTGATAAGAAAATGCTGACTTTATCTATCTGCAGTAAAACCAGAGGACACAGCCATAAACTACAGACCTCCATTGGTGTTAGAAAACTCATGGAACAGCTTAAGTGAAAAGACAGTCGCATCCGAGAATATCAATATTTTTTTAAATAATCTTTATTCTGATATCGGTCATACAAAATTTAACTACTAATTTTCTCATTAGTTTAATTCTACCGAGACTAAACTGAAATGGCTTAATGGTGCAATTAACTGCTGTCAAAAAAGCCCATTTCAAGTGTATTTACAGGAAGTCGGGAATTAATGTGTTAACAATGTACATAATAACTGCCCAAATTCTTGGAATTGTCCCAGTGGGCGTCGGATAATGAGGGTCCCAAGCATTAATTCATTTTGTGTTTTTTCTATTTAAAATTCATAAAATGAGCCAACATTCGTCTTTCATCTGGGATTGCTTTATTCATTAAAGGCTTTCTTCTTAATTAATAATTATGGCTAGCAAATCTTAACAAATTCTACAGTTTCTTTTATTACTGGGAATGAATTCAATCTTATTGAGAAAAAAACCTGTGAGCATTCCCAGACCCCAAAAATGCTGTTTATGGTATGTTAGGCTAAGTCATTGGAGGTTGGGGTGGTGGGAGGTACTGTAGACTAGGGTGTAGGAGAGACAAGAAGAGGGTGCACGTTGCCTCTATGATGGCTCGCTGCAAAACAAATGCTGAATGCTATTTTTTGTAAAAGTAAATAAGTGGTGTAAAGCAAAATTTCAAAATTCTGAGGTTACTGTAACGTCGTCAGTGTTACATTTTTGTTGTTTGGTTTGTTAGCTTTCTGTTTTTTAGCTGTGTTGGTTGAACGCATTTGGTTCGAACCATATTTAGCTATGCTTAGAAAAAGAACGGAGAGAGAACAAAACACGTGTATACAGGGAAATTGCCTGTGGTCAAAGAGACCTTCCCAGCACCCACATCCGGGCCCTCGTTTCCGGGACTGGGGGCTGTTGGGTAGCTTGCTTCAGTATGTTTATTGATATTAAGCAGACATATATATATACATACATATATAAACATTACAGATACCTGTATGTTAAATTTAAAAAATATACACTGACCTTATTTCATTGCTTTTTGAAATCTCAATCATTTGACTCCAATGTATTGTCTGTAAGATTGTATCTTGCCTCTATTTAAAAAAAATGGTATACCAAAGCTATGATATGAAAACAAAATAAATATCTTTAAAAAACCTGTCAAGCAATAATTACTGCATCAGAAATACTATTTCTTCTCTATTTCTGAGAAAATATTGGCTGGGAAACACCTTGGTTATTTTTTCTGAAGTTTTAAGTATAGACTCATTTATGCATTTTATTCAAAATGGTATTGATATTTCTGAATTTAAAAATGATATATTTGTAGTACAGTCTTTATGAGTTGTATATACTTTGAATGAACTCCAAAATTTATCAAGGAGTTCAGCATTGAATTTATTTCAACATTATCGAATGCTTTCTCATAGTCGATTAATAGAAGGAAGTTTGTATTCTTTGTCTCTTTGGTTTATTGTAAATATATGATCAATTGATCTGAAATTTTGTCAGAAGCCCATTTGTTCTCTTGGTTGTTGTTGGGCAAAATCTATTTTCCTCTCATTTTGACATTTTAAGTTAGAAATCAGTTATAAAGTTGCTCAAAATTGAGCCAAAACAAAAAAAACCACTACTCTATGATCATACTTAATCCTAAACAAAGAGGATTTTTCTTTGTTCTGTAAACAGATTCAAATTTTCCATCTTTCTTGCACATTTTCCTTTTGACTGAGATTCTATATTGAACTCTTATATTAAAAGAGGATCTGACAAAATTGCCCAGCAAGTATTATAAAAGATCTTTAAAAATATCTTAACTCAGCACTGCCAGGTAACCCTAGTGGCATCTTTTTTAAAGATATATCCTAGTATCATTAAGATGTATCTGAAATATTTTCATAAAGAAAATACTTGGCATATGCATGTTAGAAACCATCAACCAAAACTGTCACCATAACTGTCAAAATAGGTTTCTTCAGTTTTCAAGTTGGTCTGACTGGCTGGCTATGTATGTATGTATCACATGTACACCCATGGAGCTAGATGGCTGAAAATTTAAACATTTTCTTCTTATGTCTAGAAAAAACTTTTTTTTTGTTTTTTGAAAATTCCCTCCCATAATAGGTTTTTAGTGGGGGGGTTCAATTTGCAATGTAAGTTTATGCTAAATTGATCACTAGTCTGTGTCCACTTGCTTTTCGAAAATTCAGACATTTTTAGTGATCACTGCCCAACATAAGACGAAAGAAATAGCTTATTCATTGATCACCCCTTTTCCCAATTTTTCAATTGATCACCCCCAATTGATTACCTGCCAAAAGACGTTGGTCACTTGTAGGTTTCTATTGAGTGACTACCCAGACCTGACATTAAGATATATCTGAAATATTTTCATAAAGAAAATACTTGTCATATGCATGTTTCTATTTTGAAATCATATTGGAAATTTAAACCATACCTGAAAAATGTTGCTAAAATACATCAAAGAAGAATTAAATGCATAAAAAATATGTGGAACTCTTTCCTGATGCATCGTCTCCAGCCTGGGGTCCCCCACACCCATATTTTCAAAATGAAATATGACATTGAGTTTTTGGTTTTCCTTTTTTTAGCAATCAGATTCAAATTACTAGAAACATAATCTTGAACTGATTTTAATTGCTAGTATGTCATTCCCCCTAAATCTTTGTATCTAAATACAATGTGACACCATTATTAATTTTTTACTAGTATTTCTTGTATCTTGTTCTGCTGCTTTTTATCAAAACTCTCAGGTTATTAGAAACTGTCAACCAGAACTGTCACCAAAACTGTCAACATGTTTCTTTCAGTTTTCAAGTTGGGCTGACTGGATGGCTATGTATGTATGTATCACATGTACAGGCTGCTCCAATGGAGCTAGAGGGCTGGAAATTTAAACATGTACTCCTTATTATGTCTAGAAAAAATGTTTTTTGTGTTTTTTGAAAATTCCCTCGCCTAAATAGGTTTTTAGTGTGGGATTCAATTTGCAATGTAAGTTTATACTAAATTGATCACTAGTTTGTGCCTGCTTGTTTTTTTTTGAAAATTCAGACTTTTTTAGTGATCAGTGCCCAACAGAAGGTGAGAGAAGTAACTTATTCATTGTTCACCCCTTTTTCCAATTTTTTAATTGATCACCCCCAACATGGCATGCTGCAAAAAGACTTTGTTCATGTGATGGTTTCAATTGAATGACTAACCAGACCTATTTTTACATTTATTTTATGACCGTGAAATTAACAGCTTTGATTGGAAATAAAGGAGGGACCTCCAATGAGATTTGAACTAAGGGTAAGGGAGGTGAGTTCATGCCTCATCGGAAGCTTATTCTTTATTTTTTATCCATGCTGCTTACCTAACGGTTGTAGAATAAATGTAAAAACAACCCAAGAGTTCAGTATTATTTAAAATCTTTATGACTACTTTTTACCATCATCTTAATTTTATTAATGGTGTGGACATATAACTACGACGTAGGGGAGATAATTGTGCATGGATCTTCTGTAACCTATTGCTGATGTTCCACAAAATTTCTTTGAAATTAATTGAGAACTTTTGGAGATATCGTGTTGACAGTCAGGAGCATATACATAAATAAAAAACGGCAAAGTATCTCTCAATCACGAAAAAATTCCTGGATCCACCCCAAGATTTAACCACTTCTTTCTTACCCCATTTCCCACCCATTCATTGAAATTCATTGAGTATTTTTGGAGATATCGTGTGAACAGGCAGACAGACGGAAAGATGCAACTGAATACATATACCTCTCCAAATTTGAACAGTGGTAAATAATAGTAATAGTGTTACAGTGTGACACAGTTAAATAGGCAACATGGAAAACTGAAAACGTTTTAGAATTGTTAACATAAAGTAAACTATCACAAATACTGAGGCAGTGTTGCCAATTTAGTGCATTTCGTGCTTGATTCAGCTCGTTTCTTGTTATGGCAGTGCAAAAAAGTGCTAAATTATCATGTTTCTGCTTAAACATTTTAACTGTTTTTTGACCACTTTTAGTGTCTTTTGGGTGGCTTTTGGCCATTTAAAACAAATTTAGCACTTTTTGGCAGTCAAACTATCGCAAAAATATATTTTTAGTTGGCGACCCTGTACAGTCATACTATTGAAAAGAAGGATCACTGACAGTTCTGTGAGATTTGCTAAACAAAATATTGCAGATATTAAATACGGAAGCTGGCTGGCTGGTAATTCAACTCATATATGGTAGCCTGCAAGGAACTTGACTAACACCAAATCAACAAACTATCAATATTCCTAATTGATTTCCCACCAGAAGCTTTCATGAAATCTAACCTAGTTTTAAATGAGTGAATGGGCTTCCTGAACGTTTGTTGTTTGTCTTTTAATTCTTCCAAAACTTCACCAATCACCTGTGTCAAATGCTACTTTCTTGAGGAAGTCCAAGAGGACATTTTTAACGTTCTACTTTATGATCGCTCCAAGATTCTTTGCAGAATTGAGGTCAGATAAATTTCTTGGACATCTTCTATATCCATCTTATTGTCAATACTATCAGGTTCAATCAAGAGTAGTATGCCCGCTCCTTTCGTAGCAAAACATCTGACTACAAAAAATGTGAGTTTTATCATGGAACTCCCTTTCTTTAAGAATTCCAATAATTTTCCATGGATTTTTCTTTTTTTTCTCTGTTTTCTTAGATTGGCTGCAGTCAATAACAGATGTTATTGAGTGATGCCATCTCATCACCATAATGGCACTAAAATTGCTAGCAGATCTCTTGTACTGTTTCTCTATAACAAATCAATCATCGGTTGTTCTTGGAGAGGATAAGAATTTTGACTTTTGGGATGTTACCACAGTACCCACTCCCTGTAAAATTGATATTCTGAGATTAGAATTCGCCAGGCTTTTGGATTTCATCTTGACTGGCAAAAATATTGCTGGGATTTTACAACTCTTGATGATTTGATATGTGACAATCAGCTGATTTATATATACTGAATATTCCATTCAATCATGTTTGGCTTAAATTAATACTTTTTCAAGAAAGCATCCTGTTATATATGCATCCTTTATTTCTTTTAGTTTCCAGTTGTTTATTATGTGAAGAAGGTTGTAATGAACTGTTCTCTGTGCCAATTGATACTGTAACAAATAACTTCTGGTTACTTTAACTGTAACTCCTGTCTTCCACTAAGTGTCACTCACAACTTTGACTTGACTAACCAAATCAATTACTACTGATATCACTCAAATGCTTACCATTTATACAACCTGACCCTCAGTCAAACAGAAGTAGCAGGAATAACATCAGAATAGCAGTGAGAGTAATCTTCATTCAACTACTGAACTTCTAGGATTCAGCATTCCTTGACATATTACAATCCCATTTTCACTGTGCTTACAAATAAAAAAACAAACCTTCTTTAGTCATGCTTTTAATAATTTTGGTGATCAACCAGAAGCCATGGTACATAAGATGAAAATCGAAGATTACTAATCTCAATGTTGCAAAGCATACGGATAACGAAGATTAACTGACCGATCAAAAGAACTGTCTTGGACAGCAGAGTAGATTAATCAACTTATTTTGTTGGAACCTTCTTGTTCTTGAGTACAAATCGATTAAGTCCACAGAGAAAATTGTCCTGATTGAAGACTGGAAGCTGAATGTAAGCTCTGAAGATGAATCTTTTGTAAAAAGGAAGATGTTCTCTGATGATGTCAAGTACTGAGAGAAACTTCATGGCAAGATCAAAGCCCAAGTTGTCTCTTACCTTTGTTCATGATGGCTTAGCCTTAGGAAATTTAGTGTTGTACTATTTGATTCTGTAGTAAGAAGAATACTTCAAACACAATCGTGTGTTGTAGAGACTTTTGAGTTCTTTTGAATATCAGCAAACCTCATAGTTGAAAGAATTTAAGGGACTTTTTTCTGTTTCTTTCTCTTTTTTTTCAATCCTCAATATCTTTTGGTTCTTGATGGAATATTAAAAGTAGCACGTACCATTCTAGTAGTTTCTTAAGATGAATAAAACTGCATGATTGTCTAACAAGGAAAATGTATGATTTTGAGTATAAATTTGGTATATTTCTGTGTTTTAGTTTGAATTGAATCCTCAAATTATTTTGAAGGTCACTTATTTTCAAAAAATCCACATATATAAAATGCAGTGTATATCCATGTATATATATGTTTAATGTACTATATATATATATTGTGTGTGTGTGTGTGTCTGTAACACGGTGGGTAGAGTGCACAGATACAACACTCTGATCCTTGGCAGAGGGCTGGGGAGTGATAAATTGATCCTAGGCAAAGTGCACATATGCTTTGATCCTAGGCAGATGTGCCAATCCATACATAAATAATCCTGTCATTTTTGACTGTTACTATGTTAGTTATACATATAGTAGCCCTATTATTATTAGTAGTAAAACTAGTAATAAAATAATAATAGTGAAAATGCTTCATCTAAAAAGCAACAATAATAAGATGGACTAAAACCAGTAATAAAATAATAATAGTGAAAATGCTTCATCTAAAAAGCAACAATAATAAGATGGAGTAAAACTAGTAATAAAATAATAATAATGACAATGCTTTATTTAAACAAAATTTTTAAAAAGTTCTGGTTAGTCACTCAATAGAAACCGTCATGTGATCATTTTAGCATAAACTTACATTGTTAATTCAACCCACCACTAAAAACGTTTTTACTAGACATAATAAGGAGTAAATGTTTAAATTTTTAGCCCTCTAGCTCCATTGGTGCGGCCAGCCAGCCGGATCAACTTGAAAACTGAAGAAACCTATGTTGACAGTTTTGGTGACAGTTTTAGTTGACAGTTTCTAATTAATACTAGCCTTATTCTGTCAGTAATGTTTGCATTAATTCCTTAACCAAGAAAATCATTTCCTTCCTCATTAGTCTATATTGCTCTTTATATTAATTTATTTTCCTTTGTATTCTTGAACGACTGAGTATCACTCTGTTCACATTTGACAATTTTAAATTCTACTATGACAAAAAAGAAAACTTAATCAGTGAAAATAAATTAGATGTTACAGACTTACACAGATGTCAATACACCAAAATATTATGCTCTTAGTTATAACGAAACTCTAATGGGGCTCTGACTCTATACTAATATCAGAAGAGACACCAAATGTTTGAATATGAATTTTCAAACTAAACAATAAACCACAGTAAGACTCCATAGGTTGACCTTACTAATATTGTCCTGCTTGAGATACAAATTGAAATACAAATAATCGAGAGAAGTTACTCTAAACTAGGTTAAATGTATTTGATTGATCTAACAGCTACTGGCTGCTTAAATATACTTTTACTTACAAAGTAAATAAAACCACCATTTGTTGTTTTTCTTTAGGATAGCAGATAAGAGAAGTATAAAAGAGGTACTTCTGCAATTTATAGATTTGGTATCAATTTTCTATCATGATTTCCTTGGAGATAATTAGATTATAGATCCGCATAGGTGGGTGGTATTTGTTGAGCTTCAGTGAATATACAGGGCAATTTATTTGCTCAGAACAAAAACTGATAATGTAGTAATAAGGAAACAACACGAGAAACATTAAGCTGATAACAAGGTGTGGCTACTCTGAAACAAACAAAAAGAAAACTTAAGAAAGAATACAAACTAGCTTTCCAAGGGAAATTATGAATCACCACCACCCATATATGCTGTGTTGGGGGTGATCAATTAAGTTGGGCTATGATCAGTTGCATATTGAACCCACCTCTAAAAAACAATTTAGGGGGTGAATTTTTTCAAAAAACAAAAAAAGTACTCATTGAGGGGAGTGTGTGTGTGCAAAATTTCAAGTTTCTACTATGAATGGTTATGGCTGGGCAAAGTCCTGATATATAGATAGATACGTAGATACATATAAATGTCAGAACACATGAATAGCCTAAACCCAGCAATAAACCAGTGTTGTGGGTAACAGTGATTAAAAATACAAGCCTGGCTACAGTGGGGTCAAACACCACTCCTACCTCTATTCTGACTGAAGATGATTATTGCAACTTTTATGTTGTATATATAAGCAATAAATTGAAGAAGATGGACTTGCCCAGAGCAAAAAGACCATGCATGGACTACTGTCTGTTTTGGGGAAAGTCCAGGAAGCAAAAGCCGAATGAATGAGTCGTCAACTGATAGAAATGAGGTGGAGCGTCAGTGACCCGTATGTGGAGCGCTAGCAACCCAGATGTCGTGAGCTTTTGGCTATAAAAGGCCAGGCAGCGACAATTTGTCAGTCGGTGCTAGGCTTGCCTATCGAAGCTACATTGGAGTTGTACTGTGAATTACAGTGGTAGCACCTCGAATTTCATGACAGTGGTGATAGCTTACAGGTGATAAGCGAGTAGGTGTCCCTTGAAGGTATTGTTCTGGTGCTGCAACTTTGACGTGCCATTTAACTTATTGCATCGTACTGTGTCAGTGTTTTCCCCCACCCCTCTTGGAAACTACATAAAATCAGCTAGTTTTGTTTCAACTCAAGTCAATTCCTGTCCCAAACAGCTAAGCTAGTGAATTGGTGTGAAGTCTCCATTCACATTTACAACATTTATCTTCAACTTACAAGTCATTGCCAAGAATCAGTGCCACTCATATTCAAGTACAAAAACCATGTAAGACTAGCATTCCAAGGGAAATTATGAATCACTGCCACCCATATATGCTGTGTTGGGGGCGATCAATTAAAAAGTTGGAAAAGGGGGTGATCAATGAATAAGTTACTTCTCTCGCCTTTTGCTGGGCTGTGATCACTAAAAAACGTCTTAATTTTTTTTAAAAACAAGCGGGCACAAACTAGTGATCAATTTAGCATAAACTTACATTGGATATTGAACCACCCTCTAAAATGCTATTTAGGGAGGGAATTTTAAAAAAAAAAAAAGAAAAAAAAAATTTCCCTATTTATTGAGGGGAGTGTGTGTGCAAAATTTCAAGTTTCTACTATGAACGGTTAGGCCTGGGCGAAGTGCAGATACATAGATAGATTCATAGATACATATAATTGTCAGAACACATGAATAACACAAACCCAGCAATAAACCAGTGTTGTGGGTAGTGATGATTAAACAATGTATGCTAGCACTACAAAATTCTTGAACAATTTCTCCAAAAAGAACTTTTCTGTAATCATCCGGGCTTTACAGATATTTTGCAACTTGTTCTTTTTATCATCCTCAAAGTTATTTCCCTCCTGAAGAACATTTCAATTGACTAACATTAATTTCTTCTATGAAAAGAAATTTAAACAGTAAAATATATTTGTCATTTTGTATGTTGTGGTCGGACTATTTTCCTTGTCTATATGTTCATTTGCTCACAACGTTATGGCCGTGTACCCTCCAGCCTTCGTCGGGTGTTTCTGGTTCTAGAATGTGGAATCATATTGGACTGGACATGTCACGTCTGTTTTTTATATATATATTCATATATATCGGTATTGTGTTTTGGTGTCAAATTCCAAATATATTTGCTTGCACAAAAAATTTGATCTTACCAGTTTTAGTCTTGTGGTATATCTGTCATTGTGTATGATATGGTCGAACTATTTTCTTTTTCTCTATGTTCATTTGTTCACAACATTGCAGCCGTGTACCTTCTGGCATTCGTCGCCTCCACTTTTTGTATATATATATATATATATTCCTATATATCGGTATTGTGTTTTGGTGTCAAATTCCAAATATAGTATTGTATTCCGGTGTCAAATTCCAAATATATTTGCTTGCACAAAAATTTGTATGAGCTCTTCCCATTGCTATAAAAATTACTATTGCAAATATTTGTATTTTTCTTCTTTGGTGTCTTATAACACCAATAAAACTTGTGATATATTTGTTTTAAGTACTCCTTGACTACTTTGATGTCTCGCTGCCCAGCCTGCAAGTGCCACATTTCCATTGATTACAGGTATGAAGTTAATTTCTACCTACAAGAACAAAAGTACAGTATTTTACTGCAATAAAATTTAACAAGAAAGGTAGTATTACTGATACTATTGTTCGGACTGAGATCCTCATCTTGGTTGTCATTTCCACAACGTTTCGGCCGATGTACTCTCCGGCCTTCTTCAGGTGTCACGTTTTGTCGGTAACTTACCGGAACTATTGAACTGAACCCTTTATTTGATCCACGGAATGAGGACAGTATACCCCCGTGGATCAAATAAAGGGTTCAGTTCAATAGTTCCGGTAAGTTACCGACAAAACGTGACACCTGAAGAAGGCCGGAGAGTACATCGGCCGAAACGTTGTGGAAATGACAACCAAGATGAGGATCTCAGTCCAAACAATAGTATCAGTAATACTAACACCTCATCTCAGAAATACCGAACCAAGAAAGGTAGTGAATATTTAAGCTCAATGTAAATATCTTACAACGACAATCCTCCAAGTTGGGAGGGCCTGTCTGCCTGCCTTGAAAATCAATATCTGAAATCAGCCTGTGTTTGAACCTTAACCACTTGACTCAAGTGGGAAATGCTTAACTACTTCAACTGTGAGGCGGGCCTTTAAATCATAAAACTTTAATTGGGAAGAGAAACAGATTCAAGGCATCACACAGTTTAAGCACCAGCCATGGTGCAATGGGTTGCCAGATATTCAGTAGCGTATCTAGGGTGTGGCATGTGTGGCACGTGCCCTGTGTGCCGCTTGAAGGGGGCACCGTTGAGAAGTTTCTGTGAAAGTCAGACAAACCATCCTTGTATAGTGAAAAAACAATTTTATTTTGTATGATCTGTCTTTGATTATAATTGGTGAGAAGCACTAGAATGGCTAAATTGTTAAAGCACTTATATAGATGTCACTGTGTAAGATGTTTGCACAGGGGTGCAATTTCAGTGCTGGTCATAGGTGCTATTTTCTGTAGATACACCCATCAAGATACACCCATAAACCATTGCTTGTGAGTTTGATCTTACCAGTTTCAGTCTTGTGTCAGATTTAGCTTGGTAAACATCTCAATTACAAAACTGGAGAAAGACAAAGTGTGTGTGTGTGTGGGGGGGGGGTTGTATCTGTTCTTTTAGTCAAGTGCTTTTCAGACATAGTAGAAAACTGCAGAGATTTTTGTTTTAATTAATTTTATTTTTTTAATAAATTCTCACTGTGTAATTTGTTACAAATTATGCAAGACCACGACGTGCAAAATAAACACTTGCACATACATTTAGACACTCATTCACACTCTTAGACACTCACACAAACACTTTGACACTCATTCACACACTGACGCACACTCATGAAGACATTCACTCAGTCACACGCACTCAGAAATTCACTCACACTCACCAGAAATTCACTCAGACACTCGCTCACACACATTTAATTTGAGACATACACACACATCTGCACTCATTTTCGCACACACTGACTTTCATGTACACTGACTTTCATGCACACATACACACTCATTTTCATGCACACATACACACTCACACACACCAGAAAATAAATAGAAACAAATAAAAAGATGATGATTTTGTATTTTAATTTTATGATCAATTAGTTTTTTAATTATTTTCACTCAAAGCAACACTGAAATTAAACTTAAAAACTAAATCCAATCACTTTATTTTTTATTCTTTACTTTTCATTTGGTTAAAATTAACAAAACGGAAGTAACAATGCAGTATAGACTGCTGTCTAAATAGATGACAATGAAAAAAAAATGGATTGATTACAGATAGTAACGTACCAAGAGATTCTTCTTTTCCATCTCTTGAAAGTACTGCAATGTCACTTCTTTCTAGAATGCTACACAGCCTTTTATAGTTTGTGAAGTTTTCAGTGCTACTCGGCTTATATTGTTGTCAGTAGATGAAAGGATGAGATAAAGTCAGGTGATATTTCCTAAGTTTAGCTTAGGCTGGTGCAAGGCCTCAATAATAGATCAAACTCACTAGCAATGGCTTGCAAGTCTAGTTTGCTTAACATCTCTCAACAAGTGCTGCAGATATTTACTAAGCTCCTATTTACCCGAAACCCCATGAGAACAGGATGGGACGCAAGGTCAGTTTAACATGGGGCTACCTCATGCGTGAACATGTGGGGCAGGAAATTCCTCAAAAATTTTCTTTAATCCTCACACTTGACTTGGTCACAGGACGAACCCTGATCTCACTGGTCTAGACTACACAGAACAATGCCAAGGGCATCGCATCTGCATCCATTAAGTCAGAAATGTTCTTCCAGATATAAATTTCGATGATAAGCAAGCCATTTCCAAATTTTCAAAAAAGAGGATATTCCAGATCTGAAAGGAGGACTTTGTCAGACTGACAAAGTACACTGCTGCTCATCAACAGTGTTGACAACGGCAACTGCATATTTAAACTAGAAAGCACTCAGAGAGCGCATACCTCTGCCAATGCCATTGTCAGAGGAAGCAAGTGTGCATGGATCCACCCCAAAATTTAATTAATTCGTCTGTAGCATATAGCCCACTCTTACACAAAATCTAATAGAAATTCATACAGTACTTTAGGAGATATTGTGTGAACAGACATTAACTTAATAATGTTGTGTGTGCATATAACTATGATATGAGGGAGGTAATTGTGCATGGATCCGGACCAAAATTTAATCATTTCATCCATCCATTGTCCACCCTCCCACAAAATTTCATAGAAATTAATTGAGAACTGTTGGAGATATTGTGTGGGCAGACATAAATGTTTGGTGAAATTATGTGGTTTGGACATATAACTACGACTTGGGGGAGTTAATTGTGCATGTATCCACTCCAAGATTTAATCATTTCTCCCATAGCCTATTGTCCACCCTTTCAGAAAATCTGATTGAGATTCAGTGAGAACTTTTGGAGATATCCTGTTGACAGTCATGAGCGCATACATAAATGTATAGGGAAAAAAAACCCGGAAAAATATCTCTGAATCAAAGAAAAATTCCTGGATCCACCCCACCTCTTTACCACCTCTTTCTTACACCATTGCCCACCCTTCCACAAAATTTCATTGAAACCCATTGAGTACTTTGAGATATCGTGTGGACAGATGAAATACATATACCTCTAGTCAACTATTTCACAGAGTTGAAAAATACATTAACAGTTGTTATAGCTTTCAGCTCCCACTGTTTTAAGTATATCTGAGATAATTTACATAATCTTTTAGTCATACCCCAAAAAAGAATACAAATTAAGCTCTGGCTAAAGGTGGTGCCAAATAAAAGACAGGGTGCTTTTCTTGCTTTTGTTGTGAACTCAACATTTCGGATTATTATGTTACAATGGCAGCAACTCAAACGGTGTTTCTTCTCTGTGGTACTTCTGAAGGAGTAGAGTTGTTGGTGTGGGTTGAGTCTCTGATCAGCAAGTTGCCAGTGTCTGCAAAAAAAATGTATTGTCTTTGTTGAAAAAACTTCAGAGAGCATCTTCTAGTGTTATAGATATGGCCCAGAAAAGGGATTGTGGAGGAAAAACATTATATGCTGTGGTTATAACTTTTTCTTTACTACTACTGGAATGAAAATGCAAACACAACAAATAGAAAAATATTGCAACTCTTGTTTATTGTGTGTCAAACAGGAATTCCTTGTTTTGAAACAAGAATAAGTACTAGAGCAAAGATTATTGTATATAGAGAGAAAGGTTTGTCAGTCTTTTCATGTATGAATGTGTGTGTGTGTGACCACTACAACATCGCTTTTCTGTGTGTAAGAAGCTTATCCCAGGTGGGCCCCTGTCTCGTCCTGTTACTCTCTCCATGATAGTTTACCAGACTATACCACAAGAAGAAGCTCTCGCTCGTTTTGGGAATTCTGCCACCTAGATATACAGCAATACCTTGAATAGTGTGGTTTTGATTAGTGCAGATTTTGATGTTGTATGCTTACAGTATTGCTGTACAAATTAATGTAACTAAGTATAAGCTGAAAACAAAAACATTAAATTATAAAACCTTGAACAGTGCAGTTTTGAACAGTATGGAAAAACAAATTAACTGCATTAATCAAGGTATAACTGTATACAGCTTCTTTATCTGTTTTGACCAGATTCTGTTACACCACACATCACAAGGTTACAATTCTCAGCCTTATCTTGAAACATTCAAGACAGCTGCATGAAAAGACAGTTCCAATGCTTTACATACTATTCACTTTATGGCCCTCTTCATGTGTAAAATCCATTTGGAAAGGTGGGAATCTCTCTTTCTTGGCAGAAAATGGTAGCAAACAGTAAAGAAAGAAGCTACATACATTAGGCCTGCAAATAAACAGGTCTAGTTAGTCACTCAATAGAAACCGTCACGTGACCAACATCTTATGGCAGCACGCTGGGTTGGGGGTGATCAATTAAATTTTAAAAAGGAGGTGATCAATGAATAAGTTACTTCTCTTGCTTTTTGTTAGATCTCTGAAAAGTGAGAATTTTTAAAACAAACAAACAAGGGACCAGTTTAGCATAAACTTATATTGTAAATTGAACCCCGCCACTAAAAACCTATTGGGGGTGGGGGAATTTTCAAAAAACAAAAAAACTTTTTTTCTAGACATAATAAGGAGTAAATGTTTAAATTTTCAGCCTTTTAGCTTCACTGGTGCGGCCTGTATGCATGATAAATAGCCAGCCAGCTGGACCGACTTTGAAACTGAAGAAACCTATTTTGACAGTTTTGGTGACACATTTGGTTGACAGTTTCTAACAGATGTCAGGCTTGTATGGATTTCTTTGTTTAGCAAAGAAAAGATTGAAGAGCAACCTTGCATATAAAATATGGAATCGCCTATATTAGATGCATTGCTGTGAATTGCAATCAGTATATTTTCCACTGTCTTTCCTCTTTGCTACCGTTTTCTGGTTTGCACTACTGAAGAAGAAGGCAATCAAATGGATTGACTAAAATGTTGTGGTACGAACAGGTGTAATATGTTGAGGTTTTCAGAGGATATCAATTAAATCAACATCAAAGAAATGTAAAGAAATATTCCCCTTCGGCCAGCATTTTCATTGAGGCATTTTTTTCCCCTCTGTTGGATTGAATAAACATAATTTAGTGGAAAATAGATCTTTGAAAGAGCCTCCAAAGAGAATCAATCCAAAAATGTACCTCATTCTGGTGATTGTATGTAAATAAAAATTCTGTTGCATAGGAAAAGTATAACAGCTAAAAAGTATTACGAAAATACATAAAAGTAAAACTCATAAATTGAAAGAAGATGATTAGTAAAACGGTAAAGATGACAAAAATAAAAATATTCCTTATAAATTGGTTCTGTCCTTTTTTTTTTCATTCACTAAGTTTACAATGTAATAGCCTAATGATGGAAAAAGCATTT
>VCCN01005588.1:3779441-3794174 GCA_006491835.1 Architeuthis dux | reverse complement strand
CTCGAAATAAGCTCCAAGTTGAGAATGATTTCAAATGTGTTCCATTACTAATAGACCCACAAATCGAAGAACTAGTAGCAAAAAAAAGAACAAAGATCACATCGATGTGTATATCAATTACGATAGCAGAATTCTTATTTTTCTTGTAATGAATTGGAATTTTAAATGATGTGTTCTAATTTCTTTTGCTTGCTTTCTCTGAGTAACAAATACACAGCAGCAGCTGTAGAATTATAAAATTAAACTAATTCTTAATATGAAGCTGTTTAATTATACGTAAAATAAAGTTATTATTTGAAATTATTCTTTGGTGCAACTTAATAAATGGAAGGGGGGGAATACTAATAATCTTATTGACAAAAGTGGGGAATGACACGAAAAGGTTGGGAACCACTGTTCTAAACAAAGGATGTACTGGCAACGTGTGTTATGTTGCAACATTCGGTTCTGTCCTTAGCATGAGTCTCCAGCTCATTTACAGGGATGCTACAGTTCTTTAGGCTGTCCTTGATGCAGCCCGTATAGCATTTTGGGGGATGCCCTGTGTTTCTGTCCCTATGCCAGGGCTCCATAGGATGTTTTAATACTGATATTTATAGCATTGCACAGCTTGATGTCTTCCTTTTAAAAGCTTTCAAGAAATATTGATTGTCTTTTAAAAAGATGCTGAAACTTAATCATTCAAATTACTATTCTGGCACAGACAATCAACTTTACTGAGAAACTAATCATCTCCTTGCTTCTTGTAAATCTTTCTTTATAGCATGCAATTTGTGCATTTTTTATTTTTTGGCTTGTCTGATGTGTTGCGTCTGCATTGGATTTTTCTCATTAAATCTAACAGTACAGCAGTTGAAACTGACATTAACATCTGTGACAGAAATGCTTTTAATTTAGAAAAAGACTTGTAATCTAGCAAACAAGAATCATTTTTTACCAGGATTCATATTTTGAAGATAATATACATTGAAATCTTTTAACAAATAATTCACAAATTGTTTTTAACCCATAAGAACCCAGAGCTAACCCATTTCTACTTGAAGGAATATTATGTGGGATTCTGGGTGGCAAATTGACACACAGTCACATGACTGCACCAAGATGTTCAGTAGATGTTACTTAGTACACTTCATGAGTTAAAATCAAGGATAAAATATAATATTATATAAGTGTTATGTAGATGTAAGGCAATTCAACAGAATGGTAGATGTGATTGGACAATGTGGAAAAGAAAGATTGAGAAAAGCGTGTTATGTCTCAAACATATTTATTTTCATGATAATAAATATGTTTGAGACGTAACACGCTTTTCTCAATCTTTCTTTTCCACATTGTCCAATCATATCTTCCATAAGAGACTGTGCAGATCAATTAAATTGTATATTACACCAGTGTCACAGTGAGTTCTTATGGGATTTATGTATGAAAAATAACTTCGAATTTGGACAGAACTGCTTCACTTAAGTACAACTTATGGCATGATCAAGTGACTCAGCTAAAAAAAAAGGCACAAGGAGAGCTCAGCCCTAACTTTTCATCATGACAGCGGAAAACTGTTTTAAGACATTTTGTTTGTTGTCAAGTGGCATAACAGCACCACAGAAAATGGCTAAGGCTATTTATGTTTATATTAACGCCCTTAAGAAAATGAATCCACTTCTCCCTGCACTCCCTGTCCCATTTTCAGATATTTTGACAAAAATGTCTCATGACTGGTATGTCATAATAATTGATGGAGAAAAGAGTCAGTGAAGGAACACTTGGACAAACCTCTCTCTCATAACTACCTTACCCGCCTAGGTAGTAGCAGCAAAATGCTGTTACCTCCATTGTCAATCTTGACAGGGATTAATCAATCAGTCATTACAATGTTTATTTTCATTTTTTTGTATGTGTTGTTAGGGTCCAATCAATTTATATTTTCTAAACCTAAAAAGATTTGCTGAATCAGTTGAAAGTTTAGAAAACAATAGGCGTTTGGACTTGATAAAAAATAATGTACATAATTAATAAACAAACAGGTCTGGTTAGTCACTCAATAGAAACTGTCATGTGACCAACGTCTTTTGGCAGCATGCCGTGTTGGGGGTGATCAATTAAAAAATTGGAAAAAGGGGTGATTAATGCATAAGTTACTTCTCTCGCCTTTTGTTGGGTAGTGATCACTGAAAAAGTCTGTTTTCAAAAAACAAGCATGACTGCTACCAGATACAAACTAAGAGACCAATTTAGCATAAACTTACATTGCAAATTGAATCCCCCACTAAAAACCTATTTAGTGGAGGAATTTTTAAAAAAAC
The DNA here is from genome assembly GCA_006491835.1 of Architeuthis dux. Lineage (NCBI taxonomy): Eukaryota > Metazoa > Mollusca > Cephalopoda > Oegopsida > Architeuthidae > Architeuthis > Architeuthis dux. The sequence goes on along the minus strand of VCCN01005588.1, from coordinate 3,791,874 downwards.
AAAAAAAAAACGTTTTTTGTAGACATAATAAGGTGTAAATGTTAAAATTTTCAGCCCTCTAGCTTCATTGGTGCTGCCTGTATGCGTGATATATACATAGCGAGCCAGCCAGCCAGTTGGACCAACTTTAAAACTGAAGAAACCTATTTTGACGGTTTTGGTTGACGATTTCTAATATTGACTAATAGCTTTTTAAACATATAAACCCAAGTTTTAAGAGTTGTTTGAACTATTGAGCTTATTCTTTTTGCTGCTTTGGTTGTTACCACAATGTTTGGCCAGGTTCACCAACATTTCCATGGCTTCAAGACAATCCAGCGTAAAGGACTAACAAAACCAAATTATGGAGTTAAAACAATTAAACAATTGTGTTGAGACACAATAACTAAATTTCTTGAGTTGAATTATTTTTGGAAGTTAAAAGCACCACTGTCACCACATTGCGACTCTCCCACCCCCACTCAGTTAGTAGATGATATATATAAAAATATGGCCAGAAATCTGCTGTGCCCAGGACCAATGGATAGTGCACATACATTGGCATAATTCTGAAGTAAAATACTGCAGTGGTTCTATTCAGATATTTGCCATAATTTTTATGTAAAAAGTGCAGGGATTTTTGTAAAATGGTAAGAAAGTCGTACTAAAAATTCTGAAATCTAAGATGGCCACCACCCGATGACATCATCATATGCAAATTAGGTAAAAAACATTTTTCCTCTAACATAAACCTTGTGCCATACTGATTATTTCATTTCTGTATACCAACCTTCATCACGAACCATTCTCTCTCCATAGCCCTTCAAAAAACACACGGTCAAATTTACAAAATTGTCCTCATAAACTTGGCGCTTAAAGGGTTAATTCACTTCTGCTCGGTTTCCATAGTCGTTAATTAACTTCTTTATTGCTAAATGTGTTCAAAAACAAACTATGGATTTAAAACGATTTATTGAGATACTAAAATTAAAATTATCTTTTGAGTTTGCTGGCACTCCGAGTTTATTGGCTCAATTTCCATTGTTCCATTAACTAACTTCCTTATCACTGGATGAGTTCAAAAGCAAACTATGGAGTTGAAATGATTTGTTGTGATACAAAAATTAAAAATTACTTTTTGAGTTGAATTAATTTTTGAATTTAATTTGCTGATACAGCTTGCCACAAAGCACAGCCACAGATATCATTGGAAACAATGGTCAACCAAGAACAAAATCATGAACAGAGTAAAACTTATTTGAGATCTGAAGTATAAAAGTACACAGGTCTGGTTAGTCACTCAATAGAAACCGTTACATGACCGACTTTTGGCAGCCTGCTATGTTAGGGGTGATCAATGAATAAGTTACTTCTCTCTCCTTTTGTCAGACAGTGATCAATAAAACAAGTCTGGATTTTCAAGAAACAAGCGTGAGTGCTGTCGGACTCAAACTAAGGGATCAATTTAGCTTAAACTTACATTGCAAATTGAAGCCCACCACTAAAAATCTATTTTGGGGAGGAATGTTCCCAAAACAAAATAAACTTTTTTTTCTAGAGATAATAAGGAGTAAACGTTTAAATTTTCAGCCCTCTAGCTCTATTGGTATTGGCTGTATGTGTGATATATACATAGCGAGCCAGACTGACTTGAAAACTGAAGAAACCTATGTTGACAGTTTTGGTTAACAGTTTCTAATTATAGAACCTTAATGAGGTATTGAGGTGGGTGGTTGTCATCTATAAAGCTACCATAAATGTAAACTCATTAAGAATGGAAACAGCATAAATAATTTTAGCTTTTTGTCGATATTATCCATTAAGTGGCCGCCTTCTCTTACAATGAAAGAAACCGGACAGACATAGCCGTCCACTGCCAAAGGAGATATTACCGGGTGGTGGGGCAAAAGGAGATATTTGGAATATATATATATCTTAGTGAACCCTGTTACCAGTGAAGAATAATACCATCTTTTTATATGGGGTTACATGAAACAATTGTACAGCACCATTGGCTCTAAGGTTCCAACTTTCAAACCCCCTCACCTTAGATGAGGAGGCCTGATCAGGGGGTAGGGAAAATGCCCCCACCCCTCCTTTCAGCCAACGCCCATGCTGACAGATATTGAAGAAACAACTGCATAGCAACATATCGTTTATATAATTAAATATGGCAAATAAACGATGTGACATTTACTTAAGACTGCATAATTTGCTTTCCTTTTATTGTCTGACATTTACATGAGGTAATAAATAACCAAAGGCATCCATCATTTACATGTGTTTATTTGAAAAATGCAATGTAAACTTTGAATAATTGATCTATTCATTCCATCACTGGTTCTGTATGGCTCTAGTTCGTTTGATAAAAAAAACATTGTGGGGTGAAAAAAGATGATGATTAACAAAATAGCTAGAAGCCTATGGTCTGTAACATAAATTAGCCATAGGCAATCTTCAAGAACTAATATTGAAAAGGGCAGTGTTAGAATTTATATCTTAAGATTCAGTTGTAAGATATAGAATTTTGGGACCAGGTAGTTACATATGAAATGTTGCTTCTTGACTAGTACGATGAGGGATGATATTACAAAACGGTAAATATTTAATCATGTTTTTAATTACTTGAATTAGTCTCTTATGTTTCTTTTGGTTTTTTTCAAATAATATTGATGCGTTGGTTTAATATAATCAATATATTAATTAATATATATCAATTTTATTGATTTAGATCAATGAAAACTAAATTTAATCAAAATATAATCTATTTGAATCAATAACCTTTTTCCAACAATCCTCTAATGATAATATGCCACCTCTATAAAATTCTTTAGGTTTAGTAGTCACAAATTCAGTAAAAGTATGAATTATGGTTTCTCTACCATTGAAACTTTTATTACAGATATGAAGTTCAAAATGCTTGAAAAGATAACAATTTGTAGGAGACATGTTAAGTAAATATAGAGGATGCTGCAAGACTTCATATATCAATTCTCTAATGTTGGAGACAGTAAAGCTGAGAGGTGTGGAACTGTCATGGAGCATTTCATTCACTTTTGGGACTCATTTTTCCAACTTTTAAACCTTTCCTATTGCCCATATTAAATTTAGTTTTCATTGATTTAAATGGGTTTAATGCATCAATATTATTCAGAAAAAAACCCAAAAAGAAACATAAGAGACTAATTCAAGTAATTAAAAACATTTTTTAAGAACCTCTTACTATTCCCAAGTTAATTTCACCCTATATTCAGACAGTGGAACAGTGACCAAATGGATATGTCATTTGCCTGCCTAATCTCCAGGTCGGACGTTCAAATTATGGCAGGATTCACTTAATTTTATATATCTCTTTCCTTTAACATGACCACTGATGTAAAACCAACAGACAAACAAAGAGACCAACATGTGACATGGGCTTTTATATTCTTTTCCCATACATCATCTTGCGATGCACCTGGACACATCATCAGTGATGTTTCCTGAGGTCAATGGGTGTTTCATGTCTTTCAACAATCAGTCACCATCACCCAGGGGTTGATCAAGTCCCAGCTTGTGTCCAGGTAGAACTACTCCACCCACACAGCTCTCCTGATCCACAGCAACCTTGAAGCAATTTTCACTACCTTGGTGACCAACTTGATGGCCCTTCGCCTGCTGACATATAATAAGATGTTATCAATAAAATATTAGGAATCAGGACCCACATACATAATTCAATAAGTATAACTCAAATCAATTCACTTGACAGTTGTCACAAGAGCTTTACACTTTATAGATTCATGAAGTGTTATCTTCGTTCAATATATCCAGTAAGTGGAATGGAAGTAATGATGCTGACAGTTACCTGCCATGATCATTGAGTAGCATGTTATCTTTGGGGTTTGGAAGCCAATCCAGGATAAGGTTTCAATTTGAATGCGCGAAATCTCACCAGTGCAGAGTAACTGTGCACAGGTTTCAGTGCTAAGAGCAGAAACCTTTGAAGTAGAAGGGGGACAATGAGTGAGGGGATGAGGGAAGGAGAGGGAGGCAAGGAAGGATGGAGGAAAGATGAGGAAAAAGAAAAGAAGGAAGGAGACAAATGAAGATGAGAAAGGAAAAGAGGAAGGAAAATAGAATAATAACAAAAGGGAGATTAAAGAATAAGCTCTCAGCGAGACTTTTTCCAATTTTGGTATTGATCACCCCCAACATGTTGCTTAAAGACATTGGTCACGTGACGGTTGAGTGACTAACCAGACCTGTTTTTTTTTTTTGTTTTTTTTTAAATCATGAATTTATGGTTCAAACCATACTGGTAGCATTTTCTTCAAAGTAACTTAATTTTACCGCCACCACTGCGTAATTTATGAGTTAGAAAGAAGCATACATGGGTGGCGGTGATTCATATTTCCTAGATTATATGATCTGTTCTTCTGACTCCCAAAGGACAATCAATCCCTAATTGATGCCCTAATGATTTTCAACCTTCTGAATTATCTCATCAACCCATGGTGGATGCTTAGGAGTCATCTGGTCTATGTGATACTAAGAATAAAGAATGTTATTGCATGTTATTTAGTAAACAACACTAATTTAAGCACAATGATTTTCAACCTTCTGAATTATCTCATCAACCCATGGTGGCTGCTTAGGAGTCCTCTGGTCCATGTGATACTAAGAATAAAGAATGTTATTGCATGTTATTTAGTAAACAACACTAATTTAAGTACAAGGCCACAATCATATGTCATGCAGTAAAGATTAAACTCACTTATTTAGGTCAACTTTACTCTAATGCCTTTAGGATAGGCATGAATCCACTTCTCTCTGCACTCTGTTTCTTTACCAGTTATCTTGACAAAAAGTCTCATCATTGGCATACCACAATGGCTAGCAAGAATCAGTGAGTGAGAACTTTGGAAAACCACTCTCCCATAACTGTTTTAATACTATGCATTCCTGCTGTTCTATTAATATACTTATATCCTCAATCCATAGTTCTCATTGATTGATAGTACAGTTTATGTAGGTATATAATCCTATAATGAAAAACGTAAAAGGAATTTTTTTTTAAAAAACCTGTTTCCATAGCTTTGTATGATCATTGTTTCATTATTTTTTTTGCATCCAGTCGGCCTCCAAAAAGGTTTGCCGACCTCTGGGTTAATGAATTCTGATGATTATTTTTCTAAAGTGTCACAAATAATGTTAATGCAACAATTTTTTTAAATACATCCTTTTTAATTATGGTATAATCCAAGTAATAGGAATATCTTCCTATTTCAGAGGAACTTTGATTAGGAAAATGATGATTTCTAAAAGGGAAATGTGTGCTTAATGATTTGAATCTTTTTGCTCCAGAAAGATAAGGACATTTATCCGTTCAGGAAATCTGAGTAAATAAATTGAGATTTTTGTTTGTTTCCAAAATGGCTGCTTTGTCACTGAAGGCAAAAGAACTTCATCATTGATTGGGAGGAAAACAATGAAAAATCCATCAGCCATTAAATTGATTACTTCCGCTCTTATCTACCTAATTGATTATCTTCTCAAGCAGGAGTGTATGTGTGTACATATATATATATATGATGCTAGGAAAAGACAATGTGGAGACTCAGAATAATTTGCACAGTAATAAAAAAAATACTACTTACTTTGCAATCAGGGGCAGCAGACAAATATTTTTTTCAGGTTTGGCTAAAAAAGGTGCTCAATATTATGTAATGATTTTGAACAGGCTAGTTTGTAATATGATCATTATGATCATCAGAATTCCAGGGGTAGCTCAGCCCCCTCAGTCAAAATTGAAAGGTGGCTATAGCCCTCCTAGTGCCCCCTCGTCCACAGCCACTGCATGCAATTTATTAACTTCAGTTACAAACCATTCAAAAGAAACTCATGTAATCACATCAGTTTTTGATATTTTGAGTTAATAACTATTTTGGCCAATGCTCAATTTGGAATTTTTCGAAAGCCTGTCAAGACAATCTGATTAGATAATCATTTGTGGGTAGGTTAACTAGAAATAAATCTATTGCGTATTTCAGTGAGTTCTTCTTAAAATAGGTATACATGTCAAGAAAGTGTTTTCATATATTTACATCAGCACTGATGTAAATATTCCCACCAGATAAAAAAAACACATTCTCATCAGATAAAAAAACAATACCCTATTCTCATCAGAAACAAAACAATACCCCATTCTCATCAGGAACAAAAACAATACCCCATTCTCATCAGATAAAAAAAACAATACCTCATTCTCATCAGGCACAAAAACAATACCCCATTCTCATCAGGCACAAAAACAATACCCCATTCTCATCAGAAACAAAAACAATACCCCATTCTCATCAGAAACAAAAACAAGACCCCATTCTCATCAGACACAAAAAACACCATTCTCATCAGACAGAAAAAAAACCCCATTCTTTCAGACATTTTCAGTTGGAACATTTCTTACTTTTATATCAGACTTTTATTTCCCTGTGATTTCCTTAGTTGTCTTTGGAAATTCATGGACTGTTACTATTTCTTCTCTTTTATTTTGTGTTTCAAATTTATTTTATCATTCCTGAAAGTATTTATATTTTATTCAACTTTTATATAAATATCAGCATAAGAACTTCTACGTATACTATTCAGAGGATGATTTGTGTAAATATTTGCAAATTATCTTGTTTATTGATGGAAATGGGTTTTAGGAAGTAGGTCTACAGAAAGGCTTGGTTTTGGGAACTTGGTATATGGTAATGTCTCCATTAGTAGACATGGAACATATAAAAAACTGGAAATTGAGAAGTATGTATACGCATCCCCCCCCCACACACACACTATTTCCATCCCTGTTTCTATTACTCCTAAATATATCTTGGAATTAATTCCATCAGCTCAAAAACACAGTACATACTATTCTTTACTATTGTAGTATCCATTGATAGTAGAAGATGTTTGTATTTATTTATTTGAAGCACAGAATACAGAATAGAGAGGGATATGCATTGTATGTTGAAGATAATTTGACAACATGCTGAGCAAAATGATCTGATGAAGGAAGAAAAGATAAGGATATTTGTCAATATTGAGTTATTATTGCCAAAGATGATTTGAAACTTGAATATAAAACTAGATTATTTTCCTCTTATCTAACAAGTAAGCGAAACATAATCTCCAAGAAAAAGATAAGCTTTTAGCAGAAATAATTCTTTTCGCTTAGTTTTTTGATCAATCAATGATAAAAAGTAAGATATTTTTTTTTGTTTTTATATTATTTCAATTAGGGTCGCCATATCTGAACATTCAAAAGAGAGGATGTTCCCAGTCACCATCATTCAAAAAAGAGTATGTCACTGTCAACACACGTAAATAATATAGCAACAGTGGCTATATTATGGTTGAAAATTGCTAAAATGCTTTAAATGCAGAGCAAGAAAAACATGAAGGAAGCTGAAATTTCAGACTTTTGAAGAACTTTGAAAGAAATTTTCCGGATGAAGATTTCAAAACCTAAATAGAGGACATGTCTGGGAAAATATGGACATATGTCAACGCTAATTTCAATGATCTATATCAGATAAATGCATTCTATGGGAAATTAAGAATCACCACCACTCATATATGCTTCTTTTTTACCTCGTAAATTATGCAGTGATGGTGGTAAAATTAAGTTACCTTGATGAAAATGCTACCAGTAAGGTTTGAACCATAAATTCATGATTAAAAAAAACAATTTGAATGTGCCTGGACACAAACTAAAGGATCAATTTAGGATAAACTTACATTGCAAATTACCCCCACCCCCACCCCATCCACTAAAAACCTATTTAGGGGTGTACTTTTCAAAAAACAAAAAACAAAATTTCCTTTACTCATTGAGGGTAGTGTGTGTGCAAAATTTCAAGTTTCTACTATGAACGGTTAGGGCTGGGCAAAGTCCGGATACATAGATATATATATATAAATGTCAGAGCACATGAATAACCTAAACCCAGCAGCAGTGTTCAAACCAGTCTGTTGGGGTTAGTGGTGATTAATAAATGCCTAGCAAATATGATCATATGTAAATTTAAAAAGCCAAAAGTAGGACTTGAATCTTTAACTAGACTTGTCAATCATAATAACAACATCCATAACAATATGGACCTATTAGATGATGTTTTACGTTTACATCCTCATTTTTCTGATGATATTACCAAAGATAAGGATGCTAGTCAGAAATATAAATACCTTACCTCAGAATTTCAAACAAATATTACCTTCAATTTTTATTATTATTGGATGAATATTGTAACATACCACTTTATATTGAATTTGACTAGTTTTTACCTTCATCCTAATTTTAGTTGTTTTTTATACAACAGTGGCCCAAATTAATAAGTTGTATAAAAAACAACTAAAATTAGGATGTAGGTAAAAACTAGTCAAATTCAATATATAATTATTACCTTATTATCTTTATTTCTTTGAGTCTCACCGGAAGCTTTTCCTTTATTTTCCAATCTGTGCTGTTTACTCACTGCCATAGATTGACAGCCTGCATCAAGTTGTGATGAAAAAGCCACTAAATTATCAAGATGAAAGAAAGTACTAGTCAAAAATTAATAATAATTGTTGACAACGCTTCATTTAATAAGAAAGAAATAAAGATAATATTGCTGCTACTGATACTACTGGTGTAAAAATAATAACAAATAGGGCACCGAGAGAGATCGAGAAAGAATAGAGGGTAGATTTAAGGGTTATTTTTTAACTTCTGTCAACCGTAGAGTTCTCATAGCTCAGTCAGTAAAAGCAGCTGGTATGATTAACCAGATTTCCCCCAGGTAAAAGGATGTGAGTTCGGGTCTCACCAAGAGCTTCTACTTTATTTTCCAATCTGTGCTGTTTGCTCACAGCTGTAGATTGATGGAGTAAAGTTGCAATAAAAACAATAACAAATTTAAGATTAAGGAAATACTTGTCAAAAATTAATAAATATTGCCTTAGTTAAACAATGCTGGGTCAGGACCAAGGTCACAGTGGTAAAGCGTCCATGAAGATCAAACTATCAATGGCCTGTGAGAACAACTTGCCAGTTACCACCCCACAACAGCTGCTCAACGACTCATTGTAGTTTATCACCTAACTCCTCATTTTGTTCAACACGAAAAGCAAACATTTCTTAGAAGAATGGCCAGATGATGTTATCAAACAAAGAATACTTTGTGAACAAACCTATTATCGTCTCTTACAAGCATGGACAGAAAAAAGTACAATCCACATCCCCTCAGGAGTTTGTCTTTCATGGTTGAATGAAGAACATATAAAGATATTCGTTCAGAACATGATGACATTATTTTATCTTTGTGTACACAGCTGCCAATTAATTTGAATAGATCAATCAATCTTCTCTTTAGGATCTTAAACCCAACCATATCAGCATATTCCAGAAAACTTCTTGATTCCAAGAATGTGTCTGCCTAGAAATTGCATCAGTTGATTAACTTTGTCAATTTCCTATTTACAATCAGTGATATTAACCGGTCTGCTACAACAGACTAGGTTACTAGTCTTAGCAGGTCATCATTCCAGTGTTACAGACAAGATAATTCATTTTAGCAAGTCATCAGTTCAGAGCCACAGATAACTCATCTTACGATAGTGTGTTATTTTTTTGCAAGATGGCAAAATCTCACTAGAAAGTTTAAAGTATGTTTACAAAATGCAAAACATTGAGAGAGTAGATACGAATGTATTGAATGTAAGGTGGCCCTATGTGTAGATCCATATTTCAAGATATTTTTTACTCATTTGAATTATTAAGATATTTTATTTTAAGAGATTCATCTATATATTAGATTTATTAAATATTCTGTTGTACATATTTTGATTTGTGTGGAAATAAAACCGTTTCAAACATGCAATGAAGACTTTCTATTTTCATAGATTTTTTTAAAGAAAAAAATCCGGCACAGGAGTTACAATGTTAAAGAATAGAGTGTTGCTCCCTGGCCCTCTGCCTAGGATCAGAATGTAGTATCTGTGTACTTGGCAGCGAAAAGGTTAAAGCCCTCTTCTGGAAAAGTCAACCAGAATTTTTGCATATCAAATATTTGTTGGATTTGGCCAACTATAATATGAGAATTGGTTTATGAAGCACCCAGATAGGAATGAACAAACTAGAAATGGATATCCAAATTTTGGATGTCAGACCATTTCTGACCAGACTGACGCAGTTGTGATGCCATAGTCAATGGCATTTTACCTTATGAGACATGGTACTGCTCTGTGTAGTCAAGTCAAGGGGGCTCAGGATACGTCCCAAGACCTCAAGTCATCAGCTCTTATATCCTTGCGATAATAGTTGCGAGGACTAAAGAGAATTTTTTCAGTCGTCCCTGCGTGAGGCCCCCCACATTAAACCGACCTTGTGTCATATCCTGTCCTGGTGGGGGCACGGGTAAATAGGAACAAATTAGCAATTGATTGCAAGATTAGCCTGCAAAGCCATTACTTTTGGCAAGTGTTCCCCTCTGTTGCTTACTCATCCTCCCACAGGGATGGGATATGGCCCGAGGTCTTTTTTTATTGCGCACATGGGGAAGAGACTAAAATTGTCTGGTTTCCACGGCCTTGCCTTTTGGCATGCCACTGGCCTCAGGGAATAGCCCTAACTCTACCTCTCTTAGTGCAATTGGGAAGTGCTGCCTGGAGTAATGGGTCTCCTGGTACTAGACATTGAATTTTAGATCCTTGGCCACGAATGACCAAGGACTGCGATTGGTGTCAGTTGCAGAATGAGTTACTTCTCTTTATATAACTCACACTTATTGAACCTGGTTTCTTTATGTGAGGGCGTGAGATTAGATTCTATAAGAAGACAGTTAACAGATGAATCAAAATCCATTTGAAAGCCTCTAGTCATAAGCTGTTTTTATCCTTTCTTCCCCAGGAATAAAGAAGATGAAAAGTAAGCAAGAAACAGCACCAGATTTATTTTTTTTCGTCCCAGCTTTGAATATAATTCAGAATGCAATATTCTATTTTCATTGGAGAATCATTTTTCAAACTTCTATCTGAGATCAGTAATTAGATTTATTTTCTATTTTTGGAATCTAAGAATCAATAATTGAACAAGAAAGAATTTAAATTCTTGGTGTTTTGTGTGGGTGTGGGTATGTTTTTTTCCTTTTATCTTATGATTAGACCAAGTGATTCCTCTTACAAATTTTTAGTTGTCGTATGTTTCCAGATAAAATTATTCCTTTACTGAATCGTACAGTCTGTGGCATCAAAGGTACTTTACCATCTCTTCTCAGTACATGCATACATATCTGTGGTGATGGCCTTTTGAATCAAATGCATCTCAGACATCAACATAACAGTTCTTTATAAAGTAAGATTCATTTTATCAGCTGCATTTCAGCTTGATGTTTGGAAATCAACAAATGGAATCAACACTTATTCATAGGCATTTCTATGTAGCTCATTCAGTACTTATCTTGTAAAGAAATATTGATGCACTTATCAAGAAAAGAGAAAAACAGACAAACACATTGAATGAGAGACCCAAAGATTATAATAATTAAAAACAATTATAAATTTATACATAAAAAATATTGCAACAAATACATATATATATATGAAATCAAATTATGGATAATTGTATATCCAATCGACAGAATATGATAATTATAATGACACTTATTAGTGAGAGCCTATATTTGCCCGGAGTCGGTGTGAGCGACTACTAAACGAGCGTCCCAAATCATAAATGTGAATAAAGAAACGAACTTCGTGTGGGGATCGAACCCGCGTCCACCTTGGAAGCCACCTATACGCGGTGCTGTTCTACCACTGAACTAACGAAGATCTGATCTGATAAGTGTCATTATAATTATCATATATATATATATACATATAAATGCCTGGTTAAATATGATGAACAAGGAATACCTCTGCAACTTTTTGGTTAGTCTTTCTTGTTTATGCACAAGAGAATGTATGTCCGGACCCAATTTATATATATATTGTCCAAACAATATATTTGATCATGTGCTTTCGACTGTATGTTCAGCCGTTTTCAAGATTGTGAAAACTGTAATGTTATTGTTTTGCACTGTTTAAATAGTGTCCAAATTAAATTGGGCGTGAGCTATTGGTATATATTTATATAGCGCCCAGGGGCAAAGACAGCACCTGGGACAATTGCGCTATATCCTAGGGGAGGACATAATTATTAACAGGCATTATAGGCAAGAGGAAATTTTCCGCACGGGGGTGATTGCCTTTTCTCACACCCCTCTTGCTATGTCTCTGATAAGCTTTTGTTTTTTTTATTTCAATGATAAGGACTGCAAGAATCTGAATCCTTTTTTTACAATTACCCTGGTACACTATTATCTATAATTTATCATACTGTAATTCATATATCTAATTAAACAAACATAGTGAAAGAGTGAGACGCAGCCATAGAGAAACATTAAATTCC
>VCCN01005588.1:3764799-3777992 GCA_006491835.1 Architeuthis dux | reverse complement strand
TTTTCCAATTTTTTAATTGATCACACATCATGCTGCCAAAAGACGTTTCCATTGAGTGACTAACCAAACCTGTTTTTTTATTTTTCCTCATAGTCTCACTTTTCCTACTGCCACGGATAAGTCCATTTCATGTTTCTCCCTTTCACATTTGAAGAAAGTCAATAAAAAAAACTATCTACCAGAATGCAGTTCCAATACTGTATAATCTAGGCCGTCATTTAATTAAAAAAAAAAACTATGCAAATATTACACTGTGGCCAATGCGCTTGTATTACGACTAGGGGTCAAACTACTGAAGCTCAATACAGACAGTAATGGGGCTTGGATGAGTTGTAGTGAACGGTAGCCTTCCAAATACCCTTGTAAACCGTTTGTCTTATAGTCTGGTATATACAGTATTTATGAGCAACATCCCTTTTGTTTCCTGCAATAAAACTACGATGTACAGGGTAAGGAGCATTGGTTCAAAGTGAAATAAAACAATCTCTAAAATAAACTGTCATGAATTCTAACATATTCTTAGCAAACTAAGTTCTGATAATCTAAGTGTAGAAAAATAAGTGATAAACCTTGTAGTAGCTGAAATCTGCAAGGCCTTCAATAAGCTGATACTTAGATGAAGCATTGTGTATTATTATTTTTTCGACTAGTATTTCGTTCACCTAATTTCAGCTGCTGTTTATTGAAAATCTCAGACCATTATACTATTACTAATACTACTAGTGACTGTAAATAAAAATGGGTGTGTACCAGGAGGTCAGGGAAGATATGGAATGATTATATTGTTATATTTGAAGGACTTCAGCTGGAAGGCTCTGTGGCCTAAATGGTAAAACAGCTGTTGCATTAAGACAGGCTTCACAATGAAAAATGGATGCAAATTCAAGTCTCGCCAGAGGCCTATTCTTTATTTCCAATCCACATTGATTAATAATGGCCATAGAATGATGGTCTGAGAGTTTTGATAAAAAGCAACTGGAATTAAGATGAAAGAAATACTTAATAATAATATATTAATGGATGAAGTATTGTAACATACCACTTTTTATTAGATTTGACTAGTGTATAAACTAGTCAAATTTAATAAAAAGTGGTATGTTATAATACTTCATCCATTAATATATTCATCCTAATTTTAATTGTTTTTATACAACTTATTAATTTGGGCTATTGTTTCTATGGTAACGAATAACAGTGGAATCGAAATATAGAGTAAGCCTTCAGTGAGACTCAAACTCACACCCTCATTGCCAGAGGGAGACTAGTTTACACCTAGCTGCTTTTTACCAATCAGCCACAAAGACTTCATGGATTAGCAGAAATATGGCACAGAGAGTTGGTTGTAGGAAGTGAGTTTATAAGTATAAATCAGCTTCTGCTAATCCATGAAGTCTTTGTGGCTGATTGGTAAAAGCAGTTAGGCGTATACTAGTCTCTCTCTGGCAATGAGGGTGTGAGTTTGATTCTCTTGCTTGCTCTTTATTTCCGATTGCGCTGTTATTCATTGCCATAGAAACAGTGGCCCAAATTAATAAGTTGTATGAAAACGACTAAAATTAGGATGACGGTAAAAACTAGTCAAATTTAATAAAAAGTAAAAGAAATACTTGTTGAAAAATTAATAATAAACTGATACTTAGACTAACAAATGAAGAGCACTTTGTAAATAGTCACTATTTGTAAACAGGAGATGTTGGACTAGAATCTGTAGTGTTGTAGTGTTAAAAAAAGGGGGCGATGACACAAGGGCCCCATGAGAACATTTTTGAAATTCAACAAATTTAAGAAAAGTTTTGAGACCAGATTGGATGAGTATTTGGACATATTCTGATTAATTTTTCTTATTAGTGAATTGTTCAAATAGAGAATTTTAGTAGTATATAGTGAGGGAACGCCATTCCCCTGCCCCCCATTCAAAATAAGCCCACAGCACTATACCCACCACTGAGAATCTGTATCAATCTTTCTCTTTATGCTGTCTCTACATCCCATTTTCCACGAATGTTTGCCTTGCAGGTAATTTATGATTGCTTTTGATTTATTACCTGTCATAGCAACCGGCTCTATGATATGTGAGCAGCAATCTAATTATCAATCACTTGTAATGGTTAGCGAAAACCTTGCCCCAATCCATGATGTAAACAGCCTACTTCAGATGTTTCATATATTTACACTATCATTGCGCATCTATCTTTTCACTGTGTAAACATCTTCAAGTACTTGACAGGAAATGTATCTTTTCCCAGTTGTATATTTCAACTTTTCTTTTCTTTTTTCTAGCTAGACTTTTCATGTTTATTTGGGTTTTTTTTAAGTCTTACTGCTCCAACGTTTTATTTTTCCTAGTTCCACTCAAATATTTCCTCACTTTTGCAAGTGGCTTGACATAATTATATCATTTTGGCTTTTACAAACAAATACTCGGATGTTGCATATGTTGTCTTTGTGTTGGACTTGTCTAATGACTGTCTAATGCATTTTCTCTTCTGGTACAATGACAGCACTTAACCCATAATACAGCTATTTGCTTGGCATGAATATAAAATATTCCCCCTTTTAAGAAGGAATATTTAGATGTGTTGCAAGTAAGAATTTTATCAATCGATTTACAGTGTATCTAAAGGAACAAAAACCTAAGGGAATTATTGAAGAGATTCTAAAATATAAAATATTTAACATGTTTGTATATAATGAGCAATACGTGTATATATGTGGTTGGGTGGGTGGGTGGATATATATATATATATATATATATACACACATGCAAAGTCTGTCCAGAAAGTATCCAGCCATTTTAAATATCTCAAGAACTGGTTGGCCAGCCTTGATGTAACTTGGCAATCAAGAGAGGACCTTATTGCATATGAATGAACATACACTCTCCTGTTGGTTTACTCAGATGCCATTGAATGAGCTTGTGTACTGTGTGACCATCATGTGAGTTAGTCATTCTTCACTTCTGACACAGGCTTTTTTGGCAAAACATCACATCACCCAGGTCTGCCAACCCCCTACAGGCCAGATTTTGGCCATTAAAAGGGAGGAGATTTCAGACCTTGAACGACATTGAGGAGAACGTGACGAGGCAGCTGATGGTGATCCCGAAAGAGGATTTTGCAGACTGTTTTGAAAAGTGAAAGTGACACTGGGAAAAGTGTGTGGGGTCACAAGGGAGGTACGTTGAGGGGGACTAAGGCACCATTGTTCTAAGAAGGCTATTAGAAGCTGTCAACCAAAACTGTCACCATAGGTTTCTTCAGTTTTGAATCTGGCGCGGCCGGCCGGCTGGCTATGTGTGCATCACACATTTTAGTGGGGGTTCTATTTGCAATATAAGTGTATCCTAAATTGATCCCTCAGTTTGTGTCATGCTTGTTAGATTTTTTTTAGTGATCAAAAGGCGACAGAGGTAACTTATTCATTGATCACCCCTTTTTCCAATTTTTTAATTGATCACCCCCAATGCTGCCAAGAGACATTGGTCGCATGACTGTTTCTATTGTGTGACTAACCAGACCTGTTTTTCCATTAATATCAAATGGCTGAATACTTTATTACATGCAAGTGTTTTTCCCAAGTCCCTTTCATCCTAAATGTTGCATTGCATTACTTCAGCTCGTTGTGTTATTTCTTTTCCTTAACCTAATCCCAATGTTTTTGTTTCCTTTCACAGTGAAGAGATTTCACAAACAGAGAAAGCAAAATTTGGTGAACTGTGCCAACACCAGCCCGGAAGATTGTGGTTTGCCAGATACGTCAACTCCCAGGTAAAGAACTTTCAAGTGATCTCTTTTATTTCTTGCATGAACATTCTCATTGAAGGATCTCACTGCTGACAACAGCCTGGTGCTAATACCCTTCCGTACTGACCATCTCAACTGAAGGTCACTTACTCAATCATACATTCACATAAAGACAGGCTTTTGATTAAAGCCTGAGCTGATTTTTTTCTGTTTTCCTTAGCCTTTGATGACTCCTTATGAGTGCAGTACACGTGATGTGCTTGTTGTATAATACATGTTTGCATGAAAGAATGTATGTATGTTCTCAAATCTTCACTGTTCTTGGTGGATAAGCATCATGCCAACTGATTTAATATCTGGAATTTGACAGCCAGCCAATTCTCTTGAGACTCTTCTTATTTCCATCTGATTCCATGGATATTTAAAAAATTTATTCTTAAGGACAGATATTAAACCAAGCCAAAATTATGCTGAATTAGAAAAAATGTTTATTCTAATTCAACCTTGGAGGTTTTGTTAAGACCACGTAACTTGAGATTAAGTGAGGTCTTAATTTTTTATTGTGCAGTTGTCAACGAAGAATAACCTTTGTGTCTAATTAGGCAGTTGTGAGGAGGTAGCCAGGACGGACTTGTAGTCTTCACGGCCTCTTAAGGTGGAACAATGCAATGATACATCTGAAGCTAACAAAAAATATTTGCTATTCTTTATTTTAATTCTTTATTTCCTGTATTCATATACAACTAACAACATTTCGAATTTTTCGTCCGGTTTAAAATCCAGTTCCTGAATTCTTTATTTTCCGTATTTATATACAACTGACAATATTTTGACTTTTTTGTCCTGTTTAAAATCCAAAGTTTCTGACAGCCACCGACTCTAAGGGAAAGAGGGGGCGAAATATCTCTGTAAAGGTAAAGGGTTTATATATTAAATTATCGGTTTAACCACAGTTCAGCCTTACTGTCTGAATATTCACGCAAAGGGGCGGCAGACCCCCATAGCTAGCTCTGGCATCTGCCAGGAGAAGGAAGCTTCTGCCAATAAGGTTGGTTTTGGATAATTTATATGAAGGATAGGGTAGTATGAGACAAATGTAACATAAATTGCATAAGATAAAATAAATTACCTCTGCTGAGAACACAGCTAAGCATATCAGCCAATCAGCTGACTGTAAATTTAAGGGAGGTAACTGATAAGTTTATTTTAAAGAGTTATTTCCCTTTTGAAAGCTGCAATATTTTATGAACACCCTGTATGTATACACAAATATATACACTCGCACACAAGCACACATATATACACACACACATGCGAAAATGAAAGATTGAGAAAAACATGTTACGTCTCAAACATATTTATTATCATGAAGATAAGCCTTTATGCATTTTGCCACTTGTGACCGGCTTCCTCAGAAATGTGAACACTGCAGAAAAGTGTGACGATCCATGTTGGGATAGTTGAAAGAAGTGAAATATTCCTGTTGATGAAAGAGGGGCAGGTGACCTAGATGTAAATAGCATAAATAGACCTAGATGTATACACACACCAGAACCCCACCCTGCTATCCAATAGAAGGAACACATACACATAGGCAGATACAGAGTCACAATGACTGGACATCTAAGACAAGACCTGCACACAATCTTATCTAGACAGACAACCAGGGAACATAAATCACACATCATTACCCCCACACACTTAATAGCTGATACACAGAAGCACCTAATCTAAACTCCCCACCCTACCAGCTCGAAACCACACACAGAACATTCAACCAAAATCTAGGTCACCTACCCCTCTTTCCTCAACAGGAATATTTCACTTCTTTCAACTATCCCAACATGGATGGTTGCACTTTTCTGCAGTGTTCACACTTCTGATGAAGCTGTTCGCAGCGGCAAAATGCATAAAGGCTTATGTTTGAGACGTAACACATTTTTCTCAATTTTTCATTTCCACATTGTCTAATTACATCTACCATCGGTGGCCCATAGGATGCAAATCCTTGGTTTAAAGGGTGAGGTCGACCCTGGGCAAGTCGCACTTTACCTTAAAACTACACTGCTCAGGCTGGAGGTATACTCTGCACATTGGTGTCGCCGTCTATGATCCAAATGCTGTGGAGGGCCATCACCAAAATCTTTGTTCTCGAAGCCAAGCCATTCATTCATTCATATATATATATATATGATACTGTTGTGATGTTAACTTTCTTTGTAGAATGCGTCTTGAAGATTCCCTGTGGATTTAGATACTGTTATGAAAATAAAGAAAGGCTGTTAACGAGAAATGCATATGTTGTGTAACCTGTGGAATTCTAAACAATGAGGCAAAAGGAGACACATTTCTCGTTTATTTTTTCTTATAAGTTGATGAGAGGCACCCCAGAGATGAATGTTTGGAACGAACACGCATGCAAGATAAGTAGAGGACAAAAGGATGCAAAAAGGCGTAGATGGCAATCGATGTGTGAATGCGTGGGTCCTGTTTCAAACTCTGGTGGATCTCTTTCTAACACTGTCTCCTGCTGCTATCTCTGTGGCATTTTCTCCCTCTCTGGCTGATTGTGTGTGGACTGAGATTTTTTTCTTTTGTACTGTCAAATCCAATTAGCCCCACAGTTATTATTCTCACCTACTTGAAGGATTTGAAACAGCATTCCCAAGGCCAGGTGCTGGGTTTTTTTTATCAGCCATTCCACTTGACTCCGGCCAACCAAATAGGCAGCTCGAATATTTGCCAGGCAAACACATATGCAAAAACACCTTGCACACCATATTCTTACATCATATTCTTACATTTGCACACTTATACATACACACACACTTATATATACACACACATATATATATATATATACATGCATGTGCACAGGTGGGAGTGTTTGGGGGTCTTGAACCCCTGTCCTTCTTCATTTCAAAAGTGCCGTTTTAGTCAAAATTCAAAAATATATTTTAATAGAAGACACGTTACTAGCACTTTGTTTTCAGTTGCTGGTTCTGCTAGTAGTAGTAGTATTAATGAAGTTTATTTAGTATATTTAGGTGCAGTTATATAGTTATCATCTCTCATATGTTATGGTAATTTGTGGTAGTAGTAATAGTATATTTGTAGCTAAGGGAACATTTGTAGACCCTCAGGGCTCTGCGGCCCCCAGGTTGAGAACTGCTAAATATAGCTTTTTTTCATCTGAGCCCCTGCCCTTCTGAAAGTCTGTACATGTCACTGCATATATATACATACACATATATATACACACACATATATATATATTTACATATACTCCATATTGAAACACGTTTCTTGCTTAGCAGTCGTCGGGTCAACAATGGCTAATTTTCCTTTCTATTAGTGGAATTTCTCCCTTTTCCACTCTTGACCCAGTCACTCTTCAGACTTCACCAATCCACAGATGAAATTCCATTTTTTTGTTTTGAGGTAGTTGATTTCTCTCTTGGGCAGTTACTACTTTCTATATATAACTATATTTACATATATATATATACGAGGGCCGTCCATAAAGAAACCAAACTGTTGAAAAAGTGCACCAATAAGCTTCACATGCTAGAATGGATGTATGTATAGTGTGCTTGGTGGTTTTTTTCCCCAAATCAACAGACGACGATCACACTGAGAAACTGCATCCCGTGATACATGGAAATCGTCACCTGGCTGTCCGTGGAGTTTTTGAAGAGGCAGGAGTCTGTAAAAGTCAGGTGACAATTTCCATGGATCACGGAAAGCAGTTTCTCAATGTGATCATCCTCCATTGACATCACACACTTCGCACTACACACATGTCCATTCTAGCATGTGTAGCCCAAGTACAAACCAAGTAGCTTGTTGTAGTTTTAAGTCCATGTTACACAATGTAACAGTAGCAAACACATTAAAATGTCTTATTGGTGCATTGTTTTAACAGTTCTGTTTCTTTATGGACAGCCCTCCTATATATATATATATATATACATATATGAGGATATATGCCTGTAAGTGTGCATGTATGTTTGTATGGTATTAATGTTGTACTTGCATATCTGTATAATTATACGCAATTGTAATTACTTGAATATATTTGTCATTCTTACATGTGTGTATGGATAGATTTGTACAGATATGTGTTTACAGATGCATAATTATGTGTTTATGTAAATATGCTCTTGTGTATATTCTCATACATGTATGTGTGTGATAAGTTTTGCAAGAAGCTTGCGGTCTGACATGTTTCATTTATTTTCGGCTTTTTTTTTCAATTGTCATCTGATTTCATTTTTATTTCCTTTTTGGTACAAAATAATGTTCTAAAGTATCTACATAATTTGAAGACACGTGATAAAAGATACAATGGATAATTTTGTAAAATATAGACACACCTAAATAAGAATTGCTATTAAAAATATATTTAATTGTAGCTATCTGTACTGCGCTGTACGGTGTTGTTGTTTTTTAATACGTTTATAGCATGAAACTAATGATACTTTGTGGCCTACTTGAGATTGATAGTTGTGCATTTCCCCATTTCTAAGAACCCTGTTAAAAGCCAGGATTTTGATGCTGATTTTCAAGGCCAGCAGGCCTTCCCCTCTTGAAAGATCGGTGCAACATAATCTTCCTATCTTATTTTTACCCATTTGATTTTGTGCCCCATTAAGCTTAATATTAAAAAGTTTTGGTGGATTAGATCTTTCTAACTTGTGCCAATGGTTGTTCTTTGAACCCAGGTGAAGGGCAACATTTCAAAGACCCTCCTCACTTAAAAAATTGGTGTAGCACAATCTACCTACCCCCTATTTCCTCCACACTCGCTGCCATTTGGATTTGTGCTATACTATGCTAAGCTTAGTAAATATCTAGAACTAATGATATTCAGAATTTAAATTTAAAAACATAAAAAAATAAGAGAGGTACAGTATTAGGCAAAACTCATTTTTCACTGCAAATCCTTAGAGAAGTTGTGTAGCTGTGTAAGAAACTCCTGGCAGCAAATCAGGAGTTTAAAAAAAAAGCTTTTTATGTATAATCTTTACTGTGAAATAGAAATATTAAAAGAAAAATGACAAAGTTGTTCCTCTGTGTTTAATGTAGGATAAACACACACCAACTGAGAAAATGTAAATGTTTACTGCGTTCTATTTTCAAATGAGGAAAGTAATTAGATTTTTTGGCAGTATTCCCTGTCCTACAAATGAAATTCAAAAGATTTCTTCTGTCACTCACTTTATGCTGGCTTACGTATAATTGATTATAGCCTAATTTCTGAGATGAGGAATTACTCAGTGTAGGCAGTCGGTCGAACTTTATAAAATAAATTGCCAACAAAGCAAAAGACTTTACATGCTATAAATCCACTGTATATTTTAATAAATAAAACTAAAAAGTTGCTAAACGAAACAGTACTTTAGTTGATATTTCAGTTTCAGATTCAGGGCATTAATTAACCTTCATCAGAATAATTTGGGGAAAAAAATTAAATTGATTAAAATCTTTCAGGAATTTATCTTTTACCATATAAAGACCTTTCGGTTCTCTCAGATATATTTTGAGATGTCATATAATTAAATACAGAAGGGATTCATACATACAAAAAATATCTCCACAAATCATTTTTACAAAGTAACCATTTCATGAATAGATTTTATTAAATTCCATTAATTAGTTGAATTTTAGTAGCTTCTTAAAATGCGAATGTATATCTGTCACTGAAAATTTTCCAATTCATTTTCCACGTGTTCTTTTTAAAAAAAATATAAACACAAATGTCAAAAAACAAATACCATATTTAATCACACTAGGAATAACTCTAAGAGCTAGAAAAAGATCAACATGGATCAGAGAGAGGACTAGAGTGAAAGATATAATACAACTAATTAAGCAGCAAAAGTGGAGATGGGCTGGCCACCTAGCAAGAAGAGATAACAATAGATGTGGGAAAAAACTAACCGATTGGTGCCCATGGGACAGTAAACGAAGTAGGAAAAGACCAGATACAAGATGGAGGGACGAAATAGAAAAGTTTGCCGGTAAGACTTGGCAGAGGTTAGCACAAGATAGGTTGTCATGGAAGGAGATGCGGAAGGCCTTTGTTCAGCAGTGAACTTATAACAGCTGATGATGATGATGAACGTGAGAAATTTAATATAGAAAATCAGTGTCAAAATTGTGGTGGGTGTAGCATTATATATATACTTGAATATACTTGAAATAGTCTTTTTTTGATAGCAGTTAATTGCGTCATTAAGCCAGCTTCAGTGTAGTTGGGCTGGGATTAAACTAATAAGAAAAAACGGTAGTTAAATTTGGTATGTCCAATTTTTTAAAATATTGATATTCTCAGATGTCACATCGTCTTTTCACTTAGGCGGTTACATGCGTTTGCCACTCTTGCTGAGAGTAAATTTTTTTCTTTTTCACCGGTGGAGATCTGAATTTGTAGTCAGACTGAGTCAGCATTTTCTTATCAGGGCATTTTGAGCAATGAACGTCAGTATCCACTCTATGTATGTTGTTCCAGATTCTGTAGACCCCTAGTAGGTCAGCACGTTTTCTTCTGTATTCAAGGGTCTCTAGATTAGGTTGTTTTAATCTTTCAGTGTAAGATATATCTCTCAATCTCAGAATGATCTTGGTGGCTCTTCTCTGAACTCTTTCTATGGCATCTGAGTTGTACTTCAAGTTAATTATTATACCTCGAATGTTAAATGATATAAAAATGATAACATATATTACTGATTTTTAGCTACAAAAAGTGGGGGTCGAATTATATTCGAGATCGCATTGTACTCGAACAACTAACTCCGTTTTCTATATAATGGAAACAAATTATAACATTTTCAGGATTAAATTTTAAAAAATAGAAATTAACTAAAATGACACATGAAGATGACGAACGAAACATATACATCTACTCTCCAACACTTTTGCAACCGACTAACTCTAGCAAAGTATCTCTGATCTATATTTCACCTAGCAGGATCGACAGAGCTTTCTTTCTAAGCTTTTTTCTCTGGCTTGTAGCCTTGTCCACAACCTGTCGCCAACTGACATAATTACGTGTATTTTATACTAAATTTGAAAGGCACAGGAGAATTATGCCTAAGATGAAAACAGTACTACCTCTGTCTCATAATAGCTGTTACATTTAGTCTTTGAATACTATATATAAATGTAACACCTATTATGGGACATTTACTGAATTATATATTGAATTTAGTGCATTGAGTTACAAATCTACTGATGAATGAATGAATTGGAAATCTTTCACTTATATTTAATAATTAAGCTTTATGATTTTTAGGTAGGGTAGGCAGTGCCTACCTTGCCTACCCAGAGGGCACATCCCTGCTACAACCTTCTTTAGGTGCCTGTTGCCATTGAAAATACTGTCAAGATGGCAAGTCAAGACCTTAAATCAATCCATAGGAGAAGACTGTTCTCAAGGGGGGATCTTGTACTTGGCCATCTTGTTTTTACGAAAGGGAGGCATCAAAAAACAAGATGGCCTAGTATAAGTTTCCGAGCAGAAGATGGATAAATATTAAATAATTAACTTTTTGAATTGTTGTTATATTTTCCACACCCTCCACCTCATAGACCCTGTGTGCAAACAGGCCCCAAGCATCAACTAATAATATAATTATTCTCACTGTTATCCCTAACACAAAAAAATTACACAACAACCTATTTGCGAAAATTGTTTGTTGGTGTGTAATTCTAATTTCCTGTAAAGCAATCTTTCTTGAACCCCACTCCCACACTCCACTATCTACAAACACACCCAACATACCCCACTATCTACAACACCCAACAAAACTTCTTGCAAACAGCCTTTCTCTGTGGAATATATCCTGAATAGTGAGGAATCAAAGGTCATGTTATTTCCTCTCCTCAGTATTACTCACCTCCCAGAAATTTTAGTTAAATTTTGTTTTTCTTTTACAGAAGCTCCATTTATGCCAGAAAAATAAAAGGACACGTTTTTCTAGGTTTCTTTTGGCACCCAAGCTGACCTCTGTCAGTTTACAGGCCATTTTGAAAATCTGAAGTGGCAAGGACTAACTTTTGGCCAATATCCAATAAGCAGCGATTATTGTATTGGGGATCGATATAAGTGAGGGTCAGGCAGAAGTAGAGTGAAGTAAATTCAATATGTTCCTGTTCATGATAAGCAGAGGATGAATGCAGAGTAGAGACAGAAACCCGTTTCACCAAATTAAGTCCATTTCTTTACATTTTACACTACTAGTATCAATTGTGGAATTGTGGCGTAATGGTTACTCGCATGGAAAATGGAATTAGCGAGTCGAGTTCAAATTCGCACTAATGCCCTTGGGAAAGGCGTGAATCCACCTCTCCTCCC
Organism: Architeuthis dux; assembly: GCA_006491835.1. Lineage (NCBI taxonomy): Eukaryota > Metazoa > Mollusca > Cephalopoda > Oegopsida > Architeuthidae > Architeuthis > Architeuthis dux. The sequence continues at coordinate 3,765,890 of VCCN01005588.1, read as the reverse complement.
TCCAGCTATAGGTAAAATAATAAGGCAGACTGGGATCTCTAGCTTTGGTTGGCAACCAGTCTAAGAGAAGGACAACTCTGAATTCAAAATCAGAAGTGGAATCCACTCCTCCTCCCAAGTTATGGGTAAAAATCACAAAAAGGTTAGGGTGGTTTTTATACCACCCTAACCATTCTGCCTAAAGATGATCGGCGCACAAGCTGAAGGACTGATCAGATCCAGAATTAGTTGTAATCTTATTTGAATTTCTTAGGTGAAGCATTGTCAATTATTATTAATTTTAGACTATATTTTACATTTTATTTCTCTTGCTTTTTATTGCAACTTCCAGATCATCATTCCGCAATCACTAGTAAGCACTGTGGATCAGAAATTCAGTTAATATCTGTTTTGTTCTCATAACAATTTTTTAAATTTTTATTGTATCACTGCCAGTAATGAATCATGGCGGTCTGGTTTTCAACTTCTATTTAGAATAATAATATTAAACATGACTGATATCTTAGCCTTAGCTGCCTTTTGTATATGATATGTGATAATTGGAAGACAAAGTCAGATGATTATCTATACATATGTGAGTGGATTGACTGCAGGTAGGGTTAGATGTAAAAATTCTACAAAAGATCAAGATGCCTGCTTACTTGTATTAGTTACATTTACATATGTGGTGTACAATAGGATATGGGCTATCTAACATTATGTTGATAGGAAAAGACTGCACTGTTTCTCCAGATACATTTGATAATGGCCAGATTTCTGTCGGAAACATGTTAGGTAATAAATAATTATTTGCAAACTATTCAAAAACTTAGTCTTTATAGATATGGCTCAACTTCAGACCAATAAAACATGTTCATATTGAGATGGATTCTTTCAAATTTAAAAATAGGGATTAATAGTTGTTTCTTAGTTAGTTGTTTAAATTGAGTTTAAAATTAATTTTAATTTCTGTTATTTTTCGACTGAAGATAGTAAGTGACTTGAGAAGAGGCTGCCGAAAGTGGCCTATAAGCGGATACATCTTAAGGAAGCAATTTTTTTCTCTGTTCAGTTATTAATCACTACTACCCACAACAGACCAGTTTAAACAC
>VCCN01005588.1:3711920-3724578 GCA_006491835.1 Architeuthis dux | reverse complement strand
AATTAGGATGACAGTAAAAACTAGTCAAATTTAATAAAAAGAAGTTTAACTTAGTTTGGTACAAGCCAAATGGGAGGTATGGTGGTAGGAAGTTTGTGTTATACTAATCATCTAAGTGGGGAGGGCTTGACTGCCTAGACAATCAGCATGAGAAATCCTGGCTTTTTACCTGGGCTAGAGCACCTACCTCTGGCACAGGTTAGCCACCTTTCAGTCTCTCTATGCTCATAACTACTTACTTATTTCACAATAAACCTCTATTTATATATTTTCCCAGGTAAAAGCCAACACTGTTTATCTGGTCTTTGACACTTAGAGAGATTGTTGCAACATTGTCTTTTTAAGCTGTCTGTAAAATCTGAAATACCTAAATGGTATAAATATCTATTTGTTCAATCAAATCTATTACAAATGCAAATACTGGCTTTCTGCCCATGGAATAAGTTGCAAGTGGCCAAGATATCCTGGAATACAGCCAAACATTAAAGAATTATCCTGCCACTTTCCACTGGAAGGTGTAAAGTCTGTCCTCACACATCTCTATTTTACCTATCCCATCAGCCACAACACAATTGGGTTTGCATTCGTTTATTAACTTACACTGGCTAATTAGACATTTCCATTTATTTCCTGCTTTTGTGTAAGTCGGCCTCATTTTCATGGCCTGCTACCAGATATTTGAGGTCTGTCCGGAAAGTACCCAGCCATTTAATATTAACAAAAAAAAGAAATAGACTACCTAGGGCAACAGCACCTTAGTCCTCTTCAAAGTACTTCCCTTGGGACCGCACACAGTTATCTACTTTTCAAAACAGTGTGCTAAGTCTTCTTTTGGTATTGCCATCAGCTGCCTGATCCCATTCTCCTTAATTTCGCCCATGGTCTGAAATCTCTTTGGAAAAAGCTAGAAGTTGCAGGACGCCAAATCTGGATGGTGTGTGTGTGTGGGGGGGGGGGGTATGACACACCTGGGTGATGCAATCTTTTGCCAAAACCCTGCACAAGACGTGAAGAATGACTCACTCAGTCATTGTGAAAGCATTAGCCCACGACGAAGCGCCCAATAGGTATTCATTAAGCTTAGCTTAAGTTTGGCACATAGCCACAAAGTTGGGGTACCCAGTGAGGATTGAACTTGCAATACTGTAGTAATAGTCTGTTGGATTAGCTCTTGAACCATTACACCAATGTGAGGCATCATTTATTTTTTAATAATTTTGATCTCTATAAATTTCTGGTAAACTTGTTTTTCCTTATCTCAATGTATAATTTGTGTTTATTTTTTGTTGTTTTTTTATGTTGGATTATCAAGATTAAATACCTCCTTCTCCTTTCATTGTTATTCACATATTGTTATTATTTTTAAGGATGAACTGATCTATACTGTCATTATTATTTAAATTTTCATGACTACTAGGTAAAACTTCATCTTAAATTTTCTTAGTTGCTTTTTATCGCAACTTTTGCTCAGACCGATTACCCTCCCACAGTGAACAAATAGCGTTGATCGGAAAATAAACAATAAGCCTCAGTGGGACTCGAACCCACATTCCAACCAAGGCTTATACTTTATTTTCCGATCAACGCTATTTGCTCACTGCTGAAGGTTAATCGATCTGAGCAAAAGTTGCAATAAAAAGCAATAAAATTTAAGATGAAGGTAAAAAGTAGTCATAAAAATTTAAATAATAATGATTTATTATACTTCATCTAACAAAAATAAAAATAAAAATTTAAAAATGGAGAAAAGTGATCTATACTAATTCAAAAAAGACTATTAATGTCTATGATTTTGAGAAGAGTCATTATCATTCCAAGATTTGTGAACTCATTCTTTGTGTTGCTGATATTGTTACTACAAAGTTTCAGCCAAATCATTCTACAGCCTTCTTTAGCTGTACAATCAATAAGGGAAGAGGGAGGGGTTCTCTGAACAAGATGGAGGTGCAGGTGGCTTAATGGTTAATGCAACAGGGGATGGAATCAGCTCCGACGGATACTTTTCACTGATGCACTTGGGAAAGGCATCAACTTCTCCTCCCTGCTATGGGAAACTAGCAGGATTGTTGGAGCCTTTTAGCTCTGTAAGGCAGTTCATTTAGAATGTCAGGCTAACATCCCAGCCCCCCTACCCGCCCAAAAGAATACATGGCTCAATCAAGGAATGGAGACAAAATCATTGCCTTGTATATCACACAACACAGGACCAACCGAGTCCGAGTCTGAGCAAGATGGTGAAAAGAAATGGTAACTGATATACTAATCATCTCTGTTCACCCCCAAGCAACATGAGATATACAGGCGATACCATTCACCGCCACCCATGTAGGGTGGCCAGATGTCTGGCTTTACGCTGGACAGCCCGGCTTTTAAGCACGTTGTCCTCCTTCTGGCATGAGGTCACACCGGACATTAATTAAAACTTTTTTTTTTTCTGAAATTTTACAAAAATTACCACAAAATTGCATTTATAGATTAAAGTGATATTTGACAAAACAACAATTCTTCTGAATATTTTGTATATTTTATACAAAACATTTATATATTCACAACTCATCATTAACAACACGTCCAAGGGAGTCAATCTTTCCAAGTCCGTCTTTTCAGTCTGCAATATCCTCCTTTTTGGAAATGGACCCCACCCCCCACCCCGTAATAACTTTTGTGGGCTCCCAGGTGTCCACAGATTGGGAACCCTGGGCTAGAGTGTCCCCCTTTTTGGAAGTTTGGAGATGGCCACCCTACACCCAAGTAACACAGGTGATTCTAATTTATCCATGGAGCTTCTTCTCATTTCACTCCCTGTTGAGCAAAGAATCATTGAAATCCAATCTAGCCTTACTTATGTAACTGGCAGACAAGTCGCCATTTTGTTTTGTCAAAAAAAGGGACCCCTTTCTTTCCTTATGGATTGTACACCTGAAGAAAGCTGTAATGGATTGGCCAAAAATATTGTGATAAAAAAGAAAGAAGGATGAGGAAATTATTTCAAACTAACCAAAATACAATGATCTAAAAAAAAAAATTCAGACAATATTTTTTTCTTGAGTTAGATTTTATTTTTATCCTTTTATTTATTTTTATTGGTAGTTCTCCTGTTGCAGTTTTGCTAGATGCCTAATACAAATCAATCATCCCAAACAAGAAAATCTTTCATTTTTAGTGGCTTTCACAATTTTAGTTATTAAGTGACATGTTTTTACAATTATTAATTTATCATAAGATTACAATTTTATTTGTTTTTTTCTTGTTTTATTTCCAGACAACATTAAATATGGACTTGGGCCGCTGGCTGAAATTGGTACACAGACTAATTCTCCACCTACAAACACTGTCTCAACACAAACAACAGAAACTAAACCTGAATACCAAGAACCGATTAAATTCCGTGATGTAGGCACTGTACCAAGAACCCCAAGTGTCACAAAGCCCATCACGCATGATGTGTCAACAATGACTGCCAGTGTCCGTACACGTGACATGTGCATCAGCGCCAAACTACAAACACATGACATTGCCGTAGCTGCAAACTTTAAGGCCCCTGAAAGGCCACCAGTTATTGAAACACACTTCAGAACTATCGAATCAGCCAACCGACATCATACAACTCGAACCAGAAATACTGCAAGCTCACCCATAAGATTTTACGAATACATGAAACCAGCGGTGATAACACATGAAGTCGCTGTGGGCCCAAGCCTTAGAACCCGTGATTTTGGTGTTGGTGAATTTTTTTTTCGAACTCATGAGATGGGAATACAGACAGGAAGAGACATTCCTGACATTGTAGAACCTGGCCGACGACCCCCATTCGACGATGCGCCACTTATGAGTAGACTCTCAATTGCGGCGGGCAGAAAACGAAAATCACAATCAACGGATGAACTCACAAAATTGGAACTCGATACTATGGTTGCTGACAAGCACAGAATTGAGGCAGAAACCAATTTATATAAGATGGAGAAAAAGAGAATTGAGGCACAGCTTGCATATTATGGGGTGGACTCGCAGAGGGTGGAAGCTCAAAAAAGATATCACCAGCTCAAGATCAAGAAGCTTGAGCGTGAAATGGCACTGAGAGAATAAAGAGAAAAGAAAGAAGAAAAAAAAAAGCTAACTTTTTGTCTGGGGGAAAAAAGAAGAAAATTGACAAAAAAGAAAAAAAAAGCAACTTAAATCGGATAGGAAAAAAATCCTAAGTATAAAAAAAAAAATGAAGGAAAAAAAATTGTTACATTTTTTTTTCTTTAATTTTGTTTTAAAATTCGAGTGTTTCTGGGTTTTAGGAGGTGCTTTTTTTTTTCTTTTTTTGTAAGTAAATCCTTAAGAGGCAACAGAAAAAAAAAGAAGAAACTTAATTAGTTGTTAAACAGAAGTATAACATAAAAGTAAATTTTCTTTCTGGTCCAAAACTATTGAATCTTTACTTGGCAGGAAATATGTTTGTTTGTTTGTTTGTTTGTTTGTTGTCTTTGATTTGTTTTTTTTTTACCAACCATCATCATTCCATTTTCATTATTCTAAAAAACACGTAAGTATCAAAGAGCATTTTTTCTTAAAACCATTTCAATATTATCATTCAAATAGATATTTTCTAAAAAAAAAAAACCTTATCTTTTATATTTATTGAAAAAATATATTATGTATGAATTTAAATTATAAATTTATATTTAAACCAATCTTAAAATCCTAACATTTTTTAATTCTTTCTATTATTCTATATAAGAACGCTACAGCAAAACAGTACTATATTCTTTCATACCTTACTCATGTATTAGATGGCTCAAGATGAATTATATAAGTATCGATTCATAAAAATTGATTTTTTTTCTTAGATTTCAACCAAAATAAGTGAAAATGTGTCAGAAGCCATGTGAATCTATTTATGTATAACAAAAATTACGGACACACGTACACAATTGATTTAGCACAATTTTATTTTATTTTATCATACAGCTACAAAGTATATAATCTAAATGCCAGGTAGATCAAACATTTGATCAATCAATCAAACAACAGAAATGTATTTAAAATTTTTATTCGTCAACCATCATTATTAATTTAGACTACTATTTTCCATCACCTTGATTTTTAGTTGCTTTTTATCACAACTTAACTCAGAAGTGCGGAAAATTAAGATGAGGGAAAATAGCAGTTAAATTAATAATAATCGTTTACAATACTTCATCTAATAAAAAATATATAATAAAAGATAATTGCTTTACTGATACGACCAGTACAGAAACAGAAACAAAAATGGCACCCGAGAGATCGGAATGGTGAGTAGGTTTACGGGTTAGATTTGATCTTCTGCCAAGCTATCATGTTCCAGTTGCTCAGATGGTTAAGAGCAGGTGAGCTTTTACCAGGCATATCTAGGCAAAATGGATGTTAGTTTGAGTCTCACTGAGAGCTTATTCTTTATTTCCAATCCGCTCTGTTTACTCACTGCCATAGGTTGACGGCTTGAGTTATGTTGTGATAAAAACCAACTAAAACTTAAGCTGGAGAAAAACAGTAGTCAAAATTAATAATAATGGTTTACAATACTTCATCTAATAAAAATAAAATAATGAAAGATAATATTTATTTGTCATTCAACTAAATTTTAAAAATATTGAGCCTTTGACAAAGAATGGTGTTCATGAGATTATTGGCATAACTTTTGTGTATTTGGAAGAGATGTAAAGATGCAGACAAAACTATAAGCCAATGTAAACCTGGTTTGATGGCATAATCTGAAGCAAATGTAAGAATAAATGAATAAAATTACTGAAAAAATGATAAATTTATCAACTAACTAGTTTAGTCAAGTTTTCATTATTAAGTAAAGTTAACAAATATTAATTGAACACTTAATATTCAGCAGCTACTTTTTATTCAACAAAGAGTATTGAAATAACATAAATAACAGAAGATAATATTATTTTTTATTACTAGTTAGAATCCTTTTAGTCATAATAGTAATAATAAACTTAAGGATGTTCTTATTTATGTCTCTTAGTTTGGTATTAAAATATTATCTTTTGTGATGGTGATCTCAAATTATCATCTCATTCCAAGTAGCTGATAGAGCATAGAAATGAAAATAAACCTAGAAATATCAGTATAAAGAACAATTTATTGTTTATAACATTGAGAAGAGTCATTGACATTCCAAATTTTGTGAAGACAATTGAATCTTTTCTTTACATCCTTGATGTTGTCGACAAAACGTTTTGGTTGATTCACTCTTCAGCCCTCATCAAGATTGCAAAGAAGAGATTCAAGTGTCCGAACAAAATTTGGAAAGAACGATTTTATTATTTTCATTATTTGAGTTTTATTATTTAAATTTTTGGAAAAGTCTTTTATCAGAAATCTAATTTAATAGGTGAAAAATAAGGAAGAGAAAACTGACTTCTAGAGTGATTAGCAAAAAAATAAAATGATTTGATTGGGATGCAAGATATATGCTATGTGCACAAAGATTTCAGCTATAATCATTAACAATAATAGCAATAAGAATTTGATAAGCAATAAGAATTTTCTAAAAATATTAATTACAATAAGAGTAATAATCATAATCATTGTCTATAATTTTGAGAAGTCATTAACATTCAAAGAGTTATTCAGACAATTGAACTCGTTATTTTTGTTGTTCACACAACATTTCGGCCGATCACTTCTACAGCCTTCTTTAGGTGTACTATCTGTGTATTTTTTTTTTTCAAATTCCGTTTTGCTACTGTTTTTTACTTGGCACCAATGGATAAAGAGTTCCTCTCTTTACGCATAGTTCACCGTAGAATTGATCGGCCAAGATGTTGTAGAAACAATAAAAATAAAAACAATGAGCTCAATTGTCCAAACAACTCTGTGAAATTATTATCATCTGCTTAGTCATTGGGTGTATTTTTAATCAACTGGACTTGTCTTCAGCTCCAAGTTCATTTATTTTTTATCATCTTTGGTCTGTTTTTGCTCAATTCCTGATACGATTCTAAGTAGTTTTGGACCATATATTAATTTTTATTGCTCAAAAAGATTTTTTTTAAATAAAGCAATTTCATTGAAATGTTTATTAGAAGTGATGAACCACTAAACAAAAACTTCTATTGTGTGCTATTTTCCTTCTACATAAGGGATGCAAGTCTGTTTTCACAATGCTATGATTTTTACCTGTATTTCCTACAAGACGCTTTTACAGTTGTGAAGAACTTAGCCCTCTTGATAAAGCTAATAGTTAAGATATGTATATAGAAAGCAGCAAAACATTCTGACCTCATTAAAAAAAAACTTTGTACTGTATTAAAAAATTCTCTATTCAAAGTTATTTTAAAGCTTAAAATACAAGTCAAATTCGAAATATAAACAATTTAAATTCGCATAACTTCTTGTATAATAAATGTAACTTGTTACGTTTTTTTTTAAATTGGTTCCTCAACTTTTCTTCCTCAAAAGAAATTGAATTTTAATGAGGTCATTATATTTTTACATTCAGTACAATCGTTTTTCTAAGAAGGAGGTGGCTTTTTTATGTTCATACCTACAACTAATATTCGGAACTTAGAATTGTGAAGAAGTTCTGTACAACTAGAGTTAATGATGAAAAAATGTTTTGTTTTTTTAATTATCAGAAATTTGTTCATTTTATATTTCACCATCTCGTATATTTCAAAATGTACATTCAAAGGTTTTGTCTTTTTTTCTAATTATTATTTTTTAAACCAGAAAAAAATCTTTTTGAATTTCTAACATTTTTTTTTATATAACTTAGTGATAGATTACTGACTAATGAAAGAGAGATAAGATTTTGGAAGTATGGGATGGCACAACCATCATTGGCATGGGAAAGAATGAACCAAGTTCAAATTCTGGCTGAGGCCATTTAAGTTCACTTAGCACAAATGCCATTGGGAAAGGCCTGAATCCACTTCTCCCTGCACTCAGGTATGTCACAAAGGTTGACTGAGGAAAGAGTGGGCAAGTGAGCACTTGAACAAACCACACTCCCATTACTACCTTACATGCCTAGGCAGTAGCAGCAAAAAGCTGTTACCCCTATAGGTAACCTTGACAGGGTCCAATACAAAAAATAGTTTTAGTGAAAGTTTAAAAAAGGAAAGATATTAATGTTTTCTTGAAAGATTAAAAAATCAAAAACTAAAGTTATTTCAGCTTTTTACATGTTAGAATACCATGATTTTCTTCCATGCAAATAACTGCATATAACAGTGAATGTCTATTTAGTAAGTAATTTTAAATGTTTTCATAGATGTATGAGTATTTTCTACTACAGCTTAACTTTAACTTGTAGATTTTTCTAAGGGCTTACTAGTAGTGTATATTTTTTTAAAATTCTGTTTTTACCACAGCCCAAGTTATCTCTGATACATATTATTGAAATTAGATCTAGAAAAATTAATTTTTACTTTGTACGATGACATGGTCTTTCTGGTATGAATCTTTTTTTACTGTTGATTATACGATTGGGCTATTGTTTTGCTAGAGCTAGATCAAAGCTGTTAGTGGCCAAACTTCATTATGCTTATTACATTTGTATGCTTGCAAAATCATTTATTGTATGGATATCAAATCTTTTAAATAGTGGCAGAAATATTATTGATTCTTCTTATTCTTTTACAACCCAAAGGTACAGATGGCACTTACAGATAATGTAGACTTTGGTTAAAGTGACCAGAGTGGTCAATACTGGTTTTTGACAAAATGAATCTAAAATATTAGCTTTGCAGAATGACAGTGACCTTTCTTTAGAGAATTTTATCTCAGCTCAGCTCAGCTCAGAATTTATACTTTTGAAACCAAAAATATCTTCTTTTTTTTTTTAAACAGTACATATATTTAAATAAGTACATACAAATTTATTAAAATTCATTGAATTTAAAGGAAATGTTCATAATGAAATCTCCCCAACCTTGAAAGTAAGAAAATGTAATTAATCAGCTTGTGTTTTATATCTTTTATCATTTATGTGATGTCATTGGTCTTATATCACTAAGAATTTAAGTTTTGTTCAATCTCATTTTTTCCATTTTTTTTTTTAAATCAAAATAGCAGAGCTCTTTGCAATGTGATGCCAATATGTGCTCTTTGGCCCCAGCAAAATCCTAAATACCAGCAGATTATCCTCTAGTAATCCCTTTTAATCCCTGTAGTCTTTCTTTGGATGAGACAGACACAAAATGGCTGAAATAACATGACTTGGCAAAAATTGTATACTCTCCAATGCCGACAATATTGAACCAGAAAATATTTTTTTCTTCTCCACATTGATCCCTCTGTACATAAAAATAATAATTATACTGGACTGACATTACTAATGATACCACAATGCATGTTTAAGAATTTCTTCTTTTCTATCTTTTATTTTTGTTGTTGTGTTGCCTAAATTAGATTTTAATGAAATCAAATGATTTTTTTTTTCTTTTTAGTAATGTACATACAGTGATAAGATTTCAAGTAGAAACAAATCTAGAAGTGAATATTTATATTCATTGTAGTCCCAAAGATGTATATAATTGTAGTTCCTGTGATGGAAATATAGTATTGCAATAGTTTAGACTTCTTCTTCTTCTCTTCATACATTTTTGCTGTCTTGCAATCTATCTCTAGCTCTCTCTCTCTCTCTCTCTCTCTCTCTCTCTCTCTCTCTCTCTCTCTCTCTCTCTCTCTCTCTCTCTCTCTCTCTCTAAGAAAAAATAAAGATGTTTGTGTGTGTGTTTGTGTTTACTTATACATTTTCGTCTAGACAAAAATACACCACTTTTTGCATAGTTTTCTTTTTCCGCATACATCACCTTCTGATGCACCTGGACACATCATCAGTGATGTTTTCTGATTGGGTGTTTTGGGCCTTTCAACAACCAAACATCCTCACCCAGCCAACCCAGCCTGGGTTGATGAAGCCCTTGCCTGTTTCTAAGTAGCGCTAACTCACCACGGCTCTCCCTTCCTGTTCCACAGTCATCTTGAAGCAACTTCTGCTGCCTTGGTGGCCAACTTGATGGTGGCCTTCGCCTGCTTATATTAAAAACTCACCTTAACCTCTCTCTCTCTCTCTCTCTCTCTCTCTCTCTATCTTGTTCTTTCTTTCTCTATTGAATTCCTTGACTCTTGCACTCCACCCATTCTTACTCCGTCAATCATCACACACTGATAGTTATGAATGATTTAAAACAAAATGTAGATACACCTTCGCACAGGTAACATTTTCTAAATGAAAAATTTGTCTTGCACTTGCTTTGCTTTTCTGTACATAATTTAATAAAAATTGAAAACAAAAGTATTAAAAAAAAAGAAAGTACAAAAAATTCTCTTGACTCTTAAGATCATATTAGAGAAAGAATTTAACAAAATATTGTTTAAAAATGACCCAAGTTCAGTGATTAAACACTGGCAGTGTGTACTTACATACACACACACACATATATGTATATGTATGTATGTATATGGAAGTGTAGAGTGGTGTAATGGTTACCAGAATGGCTTATGTTCACTTTACACTAATACCCTTGGGAAAGCATGAATCCACTTCTCCCTACACTCTGTCCTATTGCCAGCTATCTTGACAAAAGGTTTTGTCATTGGCATGTCATGATGGTTGACAGAGAAGAGTGGGTGAGTGAGCACTTAGGCAAACCACTTCTCCATAATCTGCCCATTCAGTAGCAGCAAATGGACATAGTCCCTATGGTTATCCTTGACAGGGGCTAATAAAAGATATATATATTCATATCTTTATCATGTCTTGGCTTTGTGAACGAAGATCTAGGAGGGTTTTCTATGTCTGTTGCAGGCCCTCGGATAGCCAATGAGACCTATGTGGGAGAGGCAGGCCTTTCCACAATGGTTGCAGGAGAAGGTCTGGCAGTCGGGGGAAGCTCCCGCCTTGTGGTGCTGTCTTTATATATATATATATAGCACGCTTACATTTGAAATCTGTATATTTAAAATCTCACTAACTTACATTGGCACTTATATACACGAAAATGAATTTGGATTTCTGCATAAAATTACTTCTTAATGTTTTGATTTTCTCTCTTTCCAAACATTTTCAAATTGAACAAAAAGTGTTGCATGTTTTTTTTTTTCTCCTGCATTCACTTTTTTCACTCTGATGATGATCGAAATAAATCCTTAACAAACGAAATATCAGTGATAAATTTTCAAAGTCACACATTTTTCTCTTCTTGACTCGCAATGATACAGTGGATGATAAATTATTCCACTAAAAACAAAAAAAAACAAAAAATGCAAAAAAAAAAGAAGCAAAATACTTTTTTTTTAAAAACCTAAAAAAAAATAGAATAGAACTTTTTCTTTAAAATATTCTTTCCAACTTTTTACTCTTTAGAAGCTTTTCCTTCTGACTCACCTCTGCGTTATACCCTAGATCCTGGATCTGATCGGTCTTTAAGCTTACGCACCGATCATCTTTAGCAAGTGCGGGATTACAAGGGCGGGATTACAAGTCCCACTCCAACCCCACTTTTTTGCTATTTTTACCCCTAGCTGTAGGGAGCAGTGGATTCCACTCTTGGTTTTGAATTCAGAGTTGTCCTTCTCCTAGACTGGTTGCCAACTATGGCTAGAGAACCCAGTGACGTAACAGTTACCAACACAGAAAATGGAATCAGTAAGCAGAGTTCAAATTCCGTTTGAGGCTGTTTGCGTTCACTTCACACTAATGTCCTTGGGAAAGGCATGAATCCATATCTTTCCCCTCGGCTATGGGTAAAATAACAGGGCCGACTGCATTATATGCAGAAATTAATCTCATACACAAACACACGCACATACAAATGCATACACTGGATGTTTGTGTATATACACATGTATATAGGTATGTTTTTGTTATTGTGTTCGCACAAATTTCTCTTTGTTTGTTTTTTTTGTTTGTTTGTTTGTTTTTGGTTTTTCATTACATCATATCAAAGCATATTGTGATTGTTGAGATATTGTGGAATGGTTGTGAATATTTATAAATAATATGGAAATTTTGGATGACATGACACTGGTGCTGGGTACATTTGTTTTAATAAATGAAGATCATTTCTTTTAAACACATTATCAGAGTATCAGATAATGATGATAATAATATCAGATAATAAGCTAATTTTTAAACCTAAAAAGGAAAAAACAACAATACCCAAGCATTCCTGTAAATTTAAAAACAATAAAACAAATATTGCTGAAACAATATTTATCTATGATTCCATTAGACACTGATGTCAGTTGATTCTTGTCAAACAAGACCTATGTATAAAGCTGTGAATACTATATGTATATATATGTTGTGTGTTGATTGCACATCATTCTGATTATGTCTGTGGCTGTGCTAGCTTTGTACAGCGACCTGTGCGTGATTGTTTTTAAAGTGGGAAGGTTGTTGCTCCGGGATGATCCCACACTATCAGTCTCCAAAGTCGTTTACCAGTGGTACGATGAGATGTCACAACTGGTGGCTTTTTTTGGCTGCAGGAGTTGCCAGAAGGAGGTAGAGTTTACCACCAGTCTGCCTTAAGGGCTCCACTCCTGGTTTGGAATCAGAGTTGTTTGTCTCCTAGTCTGGTTGCCACCCAAGGCTAGAGAGCCAAGTCTGCCCATTGCCCAGGAACTGCCAAGCTGTAGGTTTTTTTTCTGTCAGAGTAACCTT
>VCCN01005588.1:3690505-3705937 GCA_006491835.1 Architeuthis dux | reverse complement strand
CTATCTTTTTACACTGTAATTTCTTCATTTACCATTTCATGATTCCTTACAATTACCATTCCAATTGTTGCCTGCCTCTTTTACTTCTACTTACTTACTTCCAAAGAGAAACAAAAAAACAAATTAGCAGAAGAAACTGGCGCCATTGGTATTTGAATTATTAATGTGGTGCTGAGTAGTAAACGCTCAGAAAGGCTAGAGATTCCATATTGTTTAAATTTGTGCAGTGGTTTGGGTGTGTCTTAGTCTGTGATAACTTCTTGTAATAAAATCACTGATAGTTTGCAGTAGCTCTAACTGATGATCTGAACGCAATGCCCCCATCACGAAGAAGAAGAAGAAAAAAATGTGTAATCAATGAGTGTGTGTGTGTGTGTGTGTTTTTTATTAAATAAAACCCCATTTCAGAATAAAATATCAGCTAACTTCTTTACACCAGCCTTTAAAATCTGGGTTGTATATTGAGTGGAGAAACAACTATCTTTTCGGTAAGGAAATAAATTCTGTTTCGGAAATCCCTTGGAATAGTTTTTTAGTTTCAGGATTTTATTTCCCTTTAAGGGTAGAGGATTGAAATCATACTTAGCTTTCAGGCCAGGGCATCCGCTGTAGAGCAATGGTTAGCAGGCAAGTGTAATATAATGCAAAGGTCATAGAACAGTGGTATTCCTCTTCTGTCTTTGGCCAATCATCTTCTAGTCTAGTGGTTCTCTTCTATCTTTGACCAATCAGCTTCTAGTTTAGTGGTTCTCTTCTATCTTTGGCCAATCATCTTCTAGTCTAGTGGTACGATACAGAAAATACAATTCAATTCACCTGATCACCGCTGTCCATGCTAGAGGATATCTCGTATTATGTAGTTAATTCCTCTATGTTAATTCGTGCTTGTGATGCCACTTCTATTCATTCTGCGGAAATGTCATAACTATAAAAACCAAGATAAGGACAATGGCTTGAATAAATCAGTGTATAATAATAATGATAATTCTTCATCTTCGGGTGGAAACATTTTCTTTTGAATTAACTAATATCTAGGAATTTGCAATACTACAACTTTTAATATTTACATATTTGTAAAATTATTTTAAAAATCAAATTATTCTCTACATTTTGCTGATCAGAGACAAGGAGAAAATACAGTGTAATATCATATTGAGTTCAATTCAACCTATTGATATTTACCAGATTGCATGGTATAGCCCCCAGGTCTGTGCTAATGAATTTTTAAGGCGAAGTGTGTATGACCAACCCTACCCTTTAAACCAAGGTTTTACATGCCATGGTCCACTGAGGTAAGATGATGGGAGTTAGATCCTGAGGTTGTACACACTAGCAATATTTGGAAAATTATAGATAGATTATGGAGACATTTAAAAGAAGTAGGAAGTAGGAATAATAATAATAATAATAATAATGATAATAATAATAATAATAATAATAATGATAATAATTACAAGCTTAGCTTTAATATTACTACAGTATAATGCCACAAGTGTGGCATGCCCAGTGAGCATCAAACTCATTGCAGCAGTAATGGTCCTTGAGACTATCTCGCTAACCATTGCTTTGTGGCAAGGTGCTCAATTTGACCTATTACCAAACAAATTAGATTTCTGTTTTGATATTAAGTTTATATTTGATGGTTCTTGAATTTTAGGATTGCCAATAACAAAATTATTTAAAGGTAACAATGCTCGTGCAGGTTTGATTCAGTGGTTAGAACTTGTGGGTCTGAGAGGTCTAAAGCCATATTACAAATTCTGGACTAATCTGGCTAATTACTGAATACCTATCTCCATCAATCAAGGATTAAAAGAAATTCTTCTAGTACTTGTATATTCTACAATACTTACATGATATGAAATTTTGACCTGTTCAAGATGAACTCTCACTTTTAAAGAGGTAAAAAAATTTCAGTTTATATGTTTTAATCTGACCTTTACTCTTTTATAGTAACATTTCTTTCCTAAGACAAGCTCTTAGCCCAGTAGATAGTTGTTTAACTTGTCCATTTGAAATCCATTCATTAAAATAAGACATGGCACTGCATTTTGGTAAACTAATATTGAAGAGAATAGCTAAAAGCTCCTTATATTTCATCATAGATAACACAAACTCCACTTAAAACTAAGGCCCAAGTGGTAAACAGAAATAAAGGCTGATCAACTAAATTCAATCCCAAGTGCCGTATTGGTTAAGCCTGTTACCACAAACAAATCTGAAAGATGGAAAATTTATTTGATCATTTTTTAATTTGTTTTAAAGTTTTTAAACATTTTTTAAACATTTCTCTAGTTTGAGACTTTGTGAAATATTGTTAAAGATTTGAAACCACAGTTGCCATCATCACCACATAAACACTACTAGCTCAAGTTAGCACCAAACACCAATTTTGATTTTACTATATACTAAAAGGAAAAAAGAACAGATTGACCTGAGTTTTTTTACCACTAATCCATGACCAGTCGCTTTACTGATAGTTATCATAAGTCTACAACAAAAGGCTCCGTTGATAGCTGCTACTGATACTATGTGACAGTTTAACATTAGAATTACTGTGAATGTTTTTCAGGGTTATTTGCCAGGTGGAGAGCAGCATAGCTTTCATATCAAGAAACCTTAATTCTTCTGATAAGCCATTTGGTTGACTCAGTTGGAAGTCTTGCAATGACCTAGGACAAGTCCTTCAGACCTTCTGCTCACCATAGTCACTTCTTCTGTATTGTTACCACAAACAAATCTGAAAGATGGAAAAACTCTGATATCAACCCAAATGTCCTTCCCTGTTACAGTTGGTTGATTGTTTACAAACATCCGTGTGTGTGAATGTTTAAAAGTCTTGCTTGTAGGTAATCATACATTTGATTAAGAAGCAAGAGTGTTTCGTTTTATTAATATTTCAATGATTATTTACATCATCATCAGAATATTATCTGGTAAATGATTAAGCGCCATGTGTAAATTAAGTTTAATTAATGTTTTTTGACTGGCGGAAGTAGGGTTATTTTTGAGCATAAGATCCAATTTCCAAAGTAAAATGTGAATACAATTTTGCTTTTCGATTTCCCAGCAACAAAATCAGATATACCTATCTTTTCCTATTTTAAAATGTCTTTGATAAGTATCTTAGTTTCAAAGATGGATGTCCTTTGAAATTTGTCAGCAATAACTAATTATTTGTTCATTATTATTCTCATAAGCAATTTTATCATTAATCGTTATTCGTAATATTGTTGTTATTATTATACATATTATTAGATATACCCATTAAAATATTAATATAATAATAATAACAACTATATTATTATACATAATTTCATTTACTGTCATTATTAAAATTGTTATCATTATTATTGTTGATATTGTTACTGCAATCACTTATGAGTATTCTCTCACTATTCAGCATATTAAGATTTCTGTGAACTTATGTTTCCATGCGAGACAGGGAACCATAGGATTGTCTGCCTCTCCTTTTAAGTTACAAACACAAAAATGCAGATTCTATCTATGTATCAAAAGATTTATTTGATCATTTTTTAATTTGTTTTAAAGTTTTTAAACATTTTTTAAACATTTCTCTAGTTTGAGACTTTGTGAAATATTGTTAAAGATTTGAAACCACAGTTGCCATCATCACCACATAAACACTACTAGCTCAAGTTAGCACCAAACACCAATTTTGATTTTACTATATACTAAAAGGAAAAAAGAACAGATTGACCTGAGTTTTTTTACCACTAATCCATGACCAGTCGCTTTACTGATAGTTATCATAAATCTACAACAAAAGGCTCCGTTGATAGCTGCTACTGATACTATGTGACAGTTTAACATTAGAATTACTGTGAATGTTTTTCAGGGTTATTTGCCGGGTGGAGAGCAGCATAGCTTTCATATCAAGAAACCTTAATTCTTCTGATAAGCCATTTGGTTGACTCAGTTGGAAGTCTTGCAATGACCTAGGACAAGTCCTTCAGACCTTCTGCCCACCATAGTCACTTCTTCTGTATTGTTGTACAAATCTGAAGCCAAGTAATATGAATTTTTCTTGAATGCCATTTTCTGGTTTATATGTTATAATATCAAAAGAAGGGAAAATGAACAGGCTTTTAGACAGAACAACTTGCTGACTATCAACATTATCAAAAACTGAACTCTTAGAGCTGGGCATTATCCATATCAGCCAACTAGGTTTTACGAGGCTATACCTACAGTACAGGGTTAGTACTAATATAAAGGTTTTTACCTTTCTGAGTCAGTCTCTTAGTAGTTTCATATCAATGAGACATTAGTTTCTCAGCTTCTATTCTATTCAAGTATCTGGTGAAACCAGCCCTCGATTGTGTTTCTCATTTGGCTTGTTCAGGTAGATATATTGCCAATTTAATGCTGAATATAGTCAAGTTATATTTTTTGCTAGAATTCTTG
Source organism: Architeuthis dux (assembly GCA_006491835.1). NCBI lineage: Eukaryota > Metazoa > Mollusca > Cephalopoda > Oegopsida > Architeuthidae > Architeuthis > Architeuthis dux. The sequence goes on along the minus strand of VCCN01005588.1, from coordinate 3,701,509 downwards.
GAGATTGAATGTGCTTGGAAAAGCAAACTTTGGAAGAGTTTCTTTTTTGTGAAATTTATTTTGTCACATGCAGAAGAGAAGTCTTTGTATTTTAAAGCTAAGTAGAAATTGTTATTCCAGATAAGAACTGTAAGAAAAGAATTGAACTATTATTAATTTTCTACTAGTAGTTTCTTACTTAACATACTGGAAAAAGTTGAGAATTTACCAGTTTTTATTACTATTATATCATAGTACCTGTCAAAAATAAGTCTGCTCGGATAGTGCAATGGTTAGCACATCTGGCTCATATGCAGAAGTTCCCCGGTTTTATGTATTTACAATACATTTAGGTATTTACACTTTATGTATTTACAATACATTTAGGTATTTACACTTTATGTATTTACAATACATAAATATTCTAATTAAATTGCCTTAGTGTTTGCCCCTCTGATAAGCTTGCTCTAACAAAGAGCATGTTTTCATGTTCATGAGACAGGTGAATTAATTTTATTTCCTGCAAAGCAATGTTTGCAGTGTCTGTAGAGGAGGACAAGGATAGTTGATAGCTGTTATAGCTAATGATTCTTTATCCTTTACTTGTGTAATGTTAATGATGATGGCAAAGTAAGTTGTGGCATTGGTGACGAATTCAGTGATAAGGTCATGAGGAAGTGGTGTTGTCTGGGATTATAGCGATCGGAATGGTGGTGACAGGCTTAAGATAAAACCCTGGTTCTAATGAGATGGTGATTTAAAAAAGTGATAAGATTGACAGTGGTCATATTAGTAGTAGTAACATGAAGAATTGGTTATTACCACTGCCTCCAGATATAGTGATGGTGGTGGTGGTGGTGGTGGTGGTTTCAAGAGCAGTGGCAGTAGCCAAACAGTTCCTGCCACAGTTTCCATTGTCATGGCAACGAGAGAAGCAGCCGTTGCTGCATTTTCTGTGTTATCTAAGCTTGCTGCATCCTATAAAGTGTTTGGTTGCATACACATATCTCTCACCTTGTCTCTATTACCTGCCTTGATGTGGGGTTTTTTTTTTGGGGGGGGGGATCTTTAACAACTCATCTTCTTGACAACTTGTATTATTGGAAGGATGGGGAAAAAACTTCTTTTTTTTGTTACTGGTCTGAGAGATCAAATCATTATTATTTTGAGCGATGCCATTATCTTCATCTTTGTAATTTTTTTTAAATAAAAGAAAATTTCATTAATTTTGAAATAACCCACCACAAAGGAAAGTTCACCAATGCTCAAAACGTGAATACTTACAAAATATATTAAATAAGATTTATTCAGGGAATAAAAAAATACTTTCTCAGTATATTAATAAAGTTAAACAATTTCCTCTTTGATCTCTACTGTTTCATCTGTATATTATGTCTCAGAAAAATAATGAATCACTATAAATCTTAATATTAATGAACATAAAATGTACACCTGCAAAAAATGAATTAGTATGCAGTATAACAACTGGGTGTGAGTTAGAATACTATTTACATACCTGACAATAATCGAAAGCAATTAAGACATAGGACAAATATAGCTTAATCCTAATGCAGGTGAATTATAAATTTGTATAAAAAACGGTGGGGATCCAACAGACCCAAAATAAAGAATATTTCTAGTTTTGGTTGTTTTTTTTTATAGGCGAATGTTTATATTATGTTTAAGGGACGATATTGTCCACTTATAAAATAATGTTTTTATTTAAAGAACAGTATACTTTCTATTTAAAGTATGGTATAGTGTTGTCCATTTATAGAATACATTTTATTTAAAGGATGGTATTGTCCATCTATAAAATACTTTTTATTTAAAGGATGGTATTGTGCATTTATAAAATGATACTTTTATGCAAGTAATGGTATTGTCCATTTGTAAAATTATGGTTCAATATATTTTAGAGTGGGTATTTCTTGATTTAAAAAAAAAATTTATAACAACTTTTTTTTAATGATACAAGCCTTATTATGAATTGATTTTGCACATGTTATCTTTACAATATTCTCATAGATATCACAAATATTCCCCTCTTTTTTTTTTGTTGCTATCAGTGAAATCAGTAAGGAGACTGCGCTGCATTTAATTCCTTTTTTGTATATACATTACTGGATACCGTGACTTATTTTGCCTTCTTGTGGTGCCGGTGTATTGTTTTATTGTTGTGGTAGAATGTTTGCATAATTGTGGGCATGTGTGTATAAGAATGAAAAAATTTTGCTATTCATACTATCAACACAATAAAAAGAACGAGAGATTTCACTTGAAACTTACTTAATTCTTAGCTATTTCCCAAAAAAGACAGAAAACTAAATATGTCTAGAGCAATAATAAAAAGTGTGACCGTAATGCCCGTATAAGGCACGATGTCACACTTCACAAAAAAAAAGAAGAAAAAATCTTTAAAAAAACTGATATAACAATGCCAAAAATTTTTTTTGAAGAAAAAAAAAAATCATATGGCATTATAGCAGGATGATTTTTGTTTTAATCTAAACTCAAAATGGATATTTGAAAAATAAAAAATTTACAAAGATTCGAAGCACAAATGACATGACAATGAAAAAAACAAAAAGGAAACTATGTAAAATTTTGTCTATCTTTTTTTTTTTCTTTTTTTCACTCTCCATGAATGTCCCACCATGATTTTTACACCTTCTCCCTCAAAATGATAAAATAGCTAAATGACTTTGAAAAAAAAAATGAAAAAAAAAAAGACTATCAACTGGTGGCCTGGTGAAATAAGTGAAAACTGTAGCTATATAGAGAAGTCATTTGCCATTGATTACCTTGTTATTAGCTTTGAAGGGAATAAACCTATTCCTTTCCCATTGCCTCACCCTTTTTTTTTCTTCTCTTTTTTCTCTACCATTTCCTTTTAGTTCTTTTCTTCTCCTTCCCATTTATCATATTTTCCCCTTCTTTTCATAATTATGGCTTATATAGGGTTGCCATATCTGAACATTGAAAAAAGGGGACATTCGCGGTCACAGTCATGGTTGTCAACACACATAAATAATGTAACGACAGTTGCTAGATTATGTTTGAAAATTGCGACAATGCCTTAAATGCAGGGTAAGAAAAACAAATGCTACAGTGTAAAAAAAAGACATGAAGAAATGGTTTGCTTTCAACATTTTATTTATGGCTGTAATAGCAATATGTGAAAAATTAATCCGCATGGCTGAAGAACAAGAAAAAGCAGTACATGGCATTAAATGCTATTGCTAAAACTGCTAAGTTGACAACACTGTACAAGCATCCGCCCCTTTCTCTCAGCATCTCTCTCTCACTTCATTACAGTTTCATGTTTTGGAGAAAATAACAGAAGCTGAAATTCCGGACTTTTGAAGAATTAAAAAAATTCCTTTCCAGGAAAGATTTCAAGACCTAAATGTCTGGGAAAATACAAATGTATGGCAACCCTAGGCTTAACTTATATGTGTGGCCTTTAAAAACTATTTCATCAGGATTAGCTTTAATGGCTAATTGAATTGCAGAATAAAAGAAGAAAAGACCATTATAACTGTAATCATCATTACTGCAATTTTTATCATAGAATATTTAATTAGATTTAATTTAAAAGCTAATGAATGTGTTTATCCAAAACAAACAAACAAAAACCAATTCTTTGATCAGTCCACATATACAGTTTCAAAATAATAAATTCAATAGGTAAACTGATTCTTGAGTTTTGCTAACTATCTTCTTTTAGTACTTAAGCAGTTCTTAATGGATTCAATACATTTATGTATTTGTAAAATCCCTATACTAAAAAAAGCAGCTGAATTGGCTTGTAAGGATTACACCATTCCACTGACAATTATCATATGATTTTCAAATTAATCTGTAAGCTTGTTATTTTTACATCTCATGTCCATTGTGGTAAATATAATTGTATATGCATCAAATGCACAATACCAGACATTGCTAAAAATTGTTAGGCTTGTGTTCAGGCTTATAATTCTACTTATACCTTATGTTTATTGTGGTCGTACATTCAAAAGGGACATAAATTTGAGAACTGACAGCAGCTCTTTATGGCCGGTTTAGGCTGCAGGTCTTTCCATTGTGTCTTAATTTTGTTCCATAGATATTTGTACTTGTAAAAATCCACAGTGACTAAAAGGTATTATTACATTAAAGATATTTGAAACTGTTTTTCTTTCTCCCCCAAATCCAAGTGATAAAGCCTGTATTCAAGCCTTTGAGTGCTCATTCAATATTATATCCTTCTCTGTATTTTGGTAAGCTCATCTGAGATACTCAGGGAACCTACATATGAAAATATTGGTAAGAAGGAAAAAGAAAAAGAAAAATATATGAGGGAAGAAGAAAAAAGAAAGAACAGAGATGTAAGGAATAATAAAAGAAAATCAAACTCGCAAGTTTGGGTCAGTGGTATGAACAATGAACAATGAACAATGAACAAGAGGTCTAGGAGTTCCATTCTGTGCTGGTTCGGGTAGGGGCTCGCTATTTCGAACTGTCTTATGGAAAAACTATTTTGCTCTAGAGAGCATAAAGACTTCTTTCTGCCTACAAGTTGGTGTGTATTTGTAAAAGCTGCTATACCTATTTAATGTGAATCTTTACCAGGCTATGTACCTGTATCTATAACACAGGTCTGGCTCAGTGGATAGAATGGAAGACTAACAGCCGAGAGGTCAGATGTTCTATCCCAAGTAGCATATTGGTAGAAGTTCATTAAACGTGTTCTTATCTAAAAGAAAGAAAACTGATTTTTAGACCAATATAAAGAACTCCGTCTCTTAGCAGTTCGCCTAGCATTTATGGAATCTGAAATCTGTGGGACATGCAATTTATGTCATAAAGTTTTGGTTTTTTTAATCATTAGAGGTGGAAGGAAAAGAAAATGAACTGGGGCATTTTTTTTTGTACTTTTTAAATAATGGCAAATAGCTTCTGAAATTTATATTGAAAAAATGTAAAAAGTAAGATTTTTTAGTGTGATTTTCTTGTACTTTCATATATAAGAATTCATAGAGTAATAGAAATTGAAAAAAAAATTTTCTTTTTTTTCTAAATCGTGTCAGTTTTGGGATGCGTATATCACAACCCCTTTTTATCCAAACCCTGTTGTTTGTTTGTTTGTTTTTTTCTCCCCAATCTCTTGAAATCGATAAATAAAATGCATTGAAAAAAAAAGAGAAAAAACGAAAAAAACATGATTGCAGTAATTTTTATAACTTTCATTCCATTATTGTGATAGAGAAATGCATTGTGTTTTATTTTTTATTATTATTCTTGTTATTACATGTTTTTTTTGTTTTGTTTTTTTGGTCACATTTTGAAATACCCGGGATATGATCAGATGCTATATGTTCATTCCATTAAAATGGAAAAATCTGTAAAAGAAATTTTTTATTTTAAATCATTTTTTAAATGATTTTAAAAAATGAAAAAACAATAAACTCAAAAGAGTGGAAAACAAAACAAACACACACAAAAAAGAGAGTGGCTCAAGAAAAACATGAAAAAAATTCATGAATTAGAAAAGGTAAACAATCAATAGTTGTGTGGTGTCTTCCTATTGTGTAGGGGAGTAATTCAGAGAGAGAGAGAAAAAGTTTATGATAAAAAAACATGAAAACCTTTCTTTTTTTTAACGCTTATTCAAAAGAAATTTTATGCAAGGGACACAAGGAACGTTAAATATTGTATGAAAATGTTGTTTTTTTAACATCTGTACAGAATTTCACAAGTTAGGTGTCAGTTTCTTTAACAACAATACCCTTCACTGCATCTGAAATAGATTCCAGCTTGCAGAAAACAAAAATATGAATTTGAAAAAAAATGATTTTGCTCATGGGTTACATTTTTTCCTTCATGGCCTTAGGAAGTATTGCAGACTTCGCATTTTCCTCTCTCTCTCTCTCTCTCTCTCTCTCTCTCTCTCTCTCTCTCTCTACATCCCATCTATCTCCCTTTCTGCTTTCTCAAACTACTTCTCATCTATCCCCCTTTCTTTCTTTCTTTTGTCCTTTATTTCATTCTCTCTCTCGCCAAATTTCTCTTGATTGATCTTTGTAGAAAAAAATCCTTTTCAAATTACAAAGGGTAGACACATAGCAACCAGAAGATAAATCCCATTATTCTATACAAAAGCATTGATAAGTTATCTCCCCTGCCAACTCGTGTTAGAAAAAACAGGACCATACCATTCAACTATTCTGACAGAAAATGTACATAATCTTTTGTTACCAAAATCATGATCATCCTTTGCTTGTCAGTTAAAGTATTATATTTAACGTTCATTGTTGTTTAATATTTTTTTATGTTTAATAGCCCAAAGTCCCATAACTTTAGTTCATTTTCATTTCTTTTGTTAATTATCATTATTTATTTATTTTTGTTTCAACATCTTACCTATAAGACTTAGAGAATGCTAGATTGGTAAAATCTATAATTTTTAAAAAAAATGTAAATCTCCTGTTTTTACCAAAGACCTCAAACTATTTTGCATCTAGTATCTTTATTTCCAATTTTACTTGATTGGTTCTCTTATCTCAACAAAACAAAGAAAACAAAGATAAAACTTTAAAAAACAGCATTTTGTTTTTTACCCCGTATACATAAGATTTTCCTTGAAGAATGAAACAAAACATTGTTATTTTCAGCTTGTGATCAGAAAATCTTTTTGAAAAGAAAGAAAAAAAAACATTGCCTGATATGAAAATTAAATTATTTCTATGTTTTGAAATTTGTCATTTAAAAAGTGTTCAAAGTTAGAGTTAGAATCTATATTATTTAATACCATTCTGAAGTTGTGAACAATTTATAAAAGGTATTAACTGATTTCTGTGTTACATACAAAATAAATTTAATTTGGTTCGCATTACAAAATACAAAAATAAGTTTTATATTTCATGTGATATATAAAATTATCTGACAATTGGAAAAGATTTTTGTTACTACTTTGATACCATCATATTACAAGAACACTGTTTTTAATACTTTGATAGCATTTTCAATCTCGTAAAAAATCAAATATTTAAAAAAAGACTGAATTTTCATAATAGGCCCAGAAAAAAACAGTAAAACAACTTCTAATGAACTTCTATTTATTATTGGTTGGGAGGTGTATTTGATCATGTGACATGCTGTAAGAATTGGGTTGAAAAGATGGGTTTTCTGCTCTCCCTTTTATAATGTAAATTTGCTTGTGTGTGTGTTCTTTTAGATTTGTTTTCTACCATGGTCAAAAAGTTTTTAAAAAGTGTTTCTGCAAAATGACATATCCAAGTATCATTCAAAATATTTGTTATTTTAAAGTTGTTTTTTCTTATATATATATATGTGCACACATAAATACATAGACCATATTTTGTGGCATATAAGACTCACCTTAAAATTAGCATGAAATATGTCAGAAAAATAAAATTATGGGAAATGTTCTAGAGCCTGCACCAGGCTCACTGGGGAAGATTGATAGATCTGAAGCTTGACCTCAAGCCTAACCATCATCATGTAGAATACAACGTTGTTTTGAGGGTCAGATTTTATTTTTAAAAAGGGATGTTTTATATGCCACAAAATACAGTGTGTGTAATATATATATACATATATATATGTGTGTGTGTGTATATATATATATATATATTTGTGAGAGGATGAGAGGGATTGTCGTATAACATACAGCCTACTTAGGGAAAATCACATGCATTTTAAGCAAGTTTTTCTTATTCCATGCAGTCAGATGACTCCTGTCTTTGCTCCTGTGAAGGGATATGATTTACTGTAAAATTATCTTAATCTCTTGTGGTTTTGGTTCAGAAAATGGCGGCCTTAAGGCTGAGGTTCTTTCTAAAGTTCTGAACAAACTTATGGTCATTATTACTACAGATTTGGATTGTAGAAAAAATAATTTCAAACTTCTACTTCCAAGCTGCAATATCTTTATGATGTAGATATCTATCAAATGTATCTCACAGGAACATTAATTTGGACACAAGAAAACAATTTACATCTTCAAAAACATTTTCACCTATATTTCAATACAAGTTATCAACGAGTTTATAAGTTCAATCTGTACCCAAGGTAGTGTTACATAGGCAGGGTGTTCAGTGCCCTAGGTCAGCCCTACAATATGTGCCTCTCCTTTTCCCTCAACCATTCCCTGCTCTACCCTCACCCTCCTCTGTCCCGGAAGTGACCTCACCTGTGGACAGAGGAGGATGGAGGATGTAAGTTCCACCTCACCCTAAGCATTGTTGTTTCTTCTGAAAATGAAATTTTCTCATTCTTTTGATGAAACACTTTCAACAAAGTTTTTTTCTTAGCCTAAGGCTTCCTTTATTAATAAGTATTAATGTTTTTTTTTTGGATTAAGAAATTTTGCCTAAGTTGTACATAGTTGTATATAAAAACAACTGAAATTAAGATGGACGTAAAAACTAGTCAAGTTTGATTAAAATAATGTGTTACAATTACTTCATCCAATAATAATAATAATAATAAAGATTGATTTTGTCTAAGTTGTTTAGAATTTGTGTTGCGCCCAAAGATTTTAGCACCCTAGGCGATTGCTTAGTTTGCCTAGTGCGTAACACTGTCCCTGTCCATAAGGTAGGGAAAAAATGAATATTTTAATGTTCTAACAAAGCCAACAGTTAGTAACTGAAAGCTTGTCATTATCTCCCCTTAATTCAAACAAATCTTGCATTGTAGCAAGATTCTTTTGTTGTGCTATGGTAACAAGCATACACGCATACAGAAAGTGGATCATGATAACGTAGATTCTACATAGTCTTCATGTAACATTAGACAGGCCCTCCCCTACTTAAAAGATTGGCACAATGTAATCTTCCTTTTTTCATTTGGCTTTGTGCCATAGTAAGTTATGCTTAGTAAATGTCATAAACTAAAAAAAAAGAAATTGTAGACATTGCAAATAAAATTAACTGTCAATAGCCTATGAGATCAGTATTCTAACCAGAGTATTACCCAGTGTTCCCTTGTCAGGCTCATTTAACATTTCAAGAAAATTGGTAGATAATCTCAGTTGAGGCATTAAGATAAGCATTTGAAAAAAATTAATATATATGATATAAGTAAAATGAGGCAAATATGTTTATCATAAATTGCTAAGTATATCATTTTACCGTCTATGCCAGACTATAAGACGAATGGTTTACAAAGGTATTTGGAGGACTATCGTTCACTGCAACTCGTCCAAGCCTCATAACTGTCCATATTGAGCTTCGGTAGTTGGCCCCCTAGTCATAATACCAGCTTATTGGATGCAGTGTGATATTTTTTTTGAAAATTAAATGTCCATCTTAGTTAAATACATAGGCTAAAATAGATATAATCCATAAAGTTGTAGTATTTAATACATTTACATACCACCTATATGCTGTATTATCCAGACTTATTTTTGATTATCTTATTTCTTACCTCTCTCTCCCTCTCTCTCTCTCCCTCCCTCTCTCTCTCTCTCAAAATTATTATTTACTAAGGTTAGTTTAGTTTTGGCACAAAGGCCACAAGCCCACTTTACACCAAGACGAGGCGCCCTCTCTCTTCTCACAAAATTGTAATATTTTTTTTATTGTTTTCTTACATTTTTCTGATTCTTTTTTTTTTTTTGAAGTTGTTTATATCCTCAGGACTTTCTTAACAGTTGACCAATTCTTTGATCTGTTAAATCATTGAAAAATTGTTGTTTTGACATTAATATCTTTCAACACATGTAGGCAAGAGATATGGGTCAATAAAGTTGATTGCTCTTATTTCATGTCAATGTATATTCCTTATTTTTTTGATTTTCCATTGTCGTATCCCTTCAGGATGTGGGCGAACATGGCTCTCCACATCTTTCATATTTTTGCCAATGATATAGGTGCACAAGAAATAATAAAGATTTCCGAATATAATAATAATAATAGTAAAGATTTTCCGAAAATAAATACTAAATAAGCTAAAATAGACATTGTTAAATGTAGTGTCTCCCAGCTCGTGGGAATCTCACTGAAAATGAAAGATGAAGCAAAAGGAACAAGGACAAAGACAAATGGGATGTTCACTGATCACCGTCGGAGAGAAGACTGGTCATCTCCTAGCTTTGTGTGATTTACTTTATTTTTCTTTGGTTTGCCCGGCGCATGACCGGGAACTCACTTCCGTCTTATGGGTTGTGGCAAGGGAGGTAACTCGGAGCTGTTTGCTCCCTTGCGTCGCCAGGGGGACGACATCACATCAAACTCCTGTCCAAGTTAGTTAGAGTTGACTTTAATGTAACAAGAACTAATCCCCACCAAATTTAGGGGAGTAAACCCTTCACTGTTTGTCTATCCCATCACGTTAAACCAAACTGATATATAAAATTAACATTTCCCTACCGTGATTTGAAATCACAACCAAGTGATTGCTAGGCGGCTCTCTTACCAACTGAGCTAAACTGACAAGTCTTATATATCTACAAACTTATTTCTTATATATACAATTAAAAGTTGATGTAATCATCCTCAGTTGAAATAGAAGTAGAAGTAGGAGTGGATTTTGATTCTGCAACAGCCAGACTTGTTATTTTTTTATTGTCATATCCCTTCAGGATGTGGGCGATCATGGCTCTCCACATCTTTCATATTTTTGTCAATGATACATGTGGCACAAGAAATAATAAAAATTGCCATATTTCCAAAACTAAATACTTCACACTGCTAAATAAGCTAAAATAGATATAATCCATAAAGTCGTAGTATTAACATGAATTTATATACCACCTAGTTGTTGTATTATTCTTTTTATTTTGATATAACTCACTTAAAGGCTGCCATCGGTGGACATTAAACTTGATATCAAGTCACTTACTATATATAGAATTGATATCATAACTAGCATAGTACCTTAAAAAAAAATGACTGGATTATTTACATATGGATCGATATTTCTGCCTAGAGTATCTGTGTGCTCTGCCTAGGGTCAAAGTGTCACTCCCCTGTCCTTCTGCCTAGGATCAAAGTGTAGTATCTGTGTGCTCATTGA
>VCCN01005588.1:3676996-3689903 GCA_006491835.1 Architeuthis dux | reverse complement strand
TCCAGACCTTCGGGTGAACCATCCCCATCTTCCTCTTCCTCCGCTTCCTGCTACTACTACGACGGATGGTGGATGCATCATTGAACTTATGGTTCTTGTTTGTTTGCCATCTTGCTTCATAAAAACCAAAGGGGGGGAAAAAAGATACCTCTCTCTTTCCCTATGAATTACACATTTGCAGAAGGCTGTGGAATGGATCGGCCAAAACATTGTAATAACAACATTGTCAACACAATGAATGAGTTCAATTGTCTGAACAATTCTGGAAATGATTATTTCAGCTGAGAACAAATTAAAAAAACAAGTAGTATGGTAAACCTCATATAGTATAGTATTTTCTCATAAAGAACTGTAATTAGCAGTTAAGTGACTTAAAGTTATCTCCCTTGGATGGATATTTACTCGGAAACCAGTGACCCGATTGAACTGAAAATTGCTTTATTCTCTAAGTTATACAAAGTGAATTAATAATAAAAGATATTACTTTTGGAACACTCGCTTAAATGCCACCTTCAGCAGCCATTAAGCTTGATGTCAAGTCACTTATTATTTATAGAATTTATATTATAATTATTTGCAAATAAATAAGGGAAACTGCTCTATAATTACTATTTAATATACCTAGAGTTATCTCCCTTCAGAAATCGGATCATTATAATATAGATTATCGGGTTGAGTACGAATGCTGATCCCACACTATTATTATTAAGTTGCAGACTGGAAATTGATTTAATCTTCAAATTAGAGCATTTTAATGGTAATACACTAACTATAATTTCACTACGATGTGCAGTTTTTGTTACAGTAATCAAAATACATACAAGCAAACAAACATACAGATGATACAGATCATTATAACACAGATTCTTTATAGCCTGTCCATTATTATAAAGAATAAATTAGATCTCTACACATAACATCTGATTGTGATTTGATAACATCTTATTAATTTGCTTTTTTGACTAGTATTTCTTTGATCTTAATTTAAGTTGCTTTACAACGCAATTACTCAGACTGTCAGTCTACAGCTGTTAATTATTCCTATTCATAGAATTTATATTGTAATTATTTGCTTATTCCTCATATTTTCTTATAAAGAACTGTAATTAGCTGTTAAGTGACTTAAAGTTATCACCCTTGGATGGATATTTACTCGGAAACCGGTGACCTGATTGGACTGAAAATTGCATTATTCTCAAAGTTTAGAGCATTTTAATGGCAATGCATTAACAAAAAGGGTGCTATGATATCACAGTAACAAATCCAGAAACATACAGAAATCAGATCAATTTAATATAGATGACATCACTAGATAGAAAAAAAATAATACTAGTAAACTCTTTACTGGGTACTTTGCTGTGGGGCAGTAGTGAGCAAGTTAGTCACACAAGCCATTACTTGGTGGAGTGAGCTTGATCCTCACTGAGTGTTTGATACTTGTGACTTTGTACTAGACTAAACACAGCTTAGTTAATGGGTGCCTCAGCGAGGGATAATGGTTAGCGAGATAGCATAGCAAACCATTACTATTGTGTTTGATCCTCACTAGGTGTACCACAAATGTGGCCTTGTGCCAAATTAAGCTTAGTAAATACCTAGCAATTGTATTGATAAATACCTAGCAATACTATCCTTGTCTGAATTTTGTTAGACGTGGGTGTATTAATCATAGTGTTCACAATGTTTCGGCTGTGTACCCTCCTGCCTTCATCGGGTGTTCCTGGTTCTGGAATGTGGAATCAATTATCAGAGTGCATGCTCGATTGGACTGGACATGTCACATCCGTTTTTTTTGTATATCCTATGTGTCAGGGTTGAGTTTTCGAGTAACGACGAAGGCCAGTTAGTTGACCATATCATACACTATCACCTAGCAATACTGTTTTATATTTAGGGGGAAATGTTTTATTTTAGGATTATTTTGTTGTTGTTGTTGTTGTTGTTGCCGTTGTTGTTGTTTTTCTATTTTTAAAGATAGGGAGGGTATTGTACATTAATTGTATAAAACCACTGCCCTTATTTCATAGTTCATTCTATTGTTTTAAATATGTTTTATTGTTGACACTACACAAAGAACAAGAATTTTCCAAGTTGTTTGGTAATACCATATTGTAAGCAATACTCTTAGAAAATTAGAAAAACCCATCTTTTTCTTTTGTTTCTTTTAACTCTCAAGAAAAAATAATAAGAGTGAAGAATGTTTAAAACAAACCTTGACTGCACCTACACTTCACACTGCTACTCCCAACCAAAAATTCTTCTTATTGTCATTATTATTCTTATTATTATTATAATTATCATCATCATCATCATTATTATTATCGTTATTATTATTAATATTTTTGACATCCAACCCTTGTTTTGTTGAGCCACTTTAGAATGGAAAATAGAGTAAATCCTAGGATCTATCAACCAATGGATCTTTGTCTTGTTCTGTCATATGCCCATGTATATAAATATATATACCTATATGTATGTATGTATGTAGAGAGATGTGATTTATACCAAGGTTGTCCATTCATCATTATTATAATTACTTAAGGTCAACTTGGCCAAAGTCACGGCATTGAAAAACATTTTTTAAAGGAGCCTTTACACTTGTTTTTTAAACCCTCTTTCAAATTAATGAAACATAAGGGAACAACCAAGAAGGAGAAGAAACATTTTCAACTTGTGAAATGGCCATTACAGTGGATACTTTAAGTGCAATTATAAAGTGACGGTGGCTATATAAATGATGAACAGGAAAATGTATGTTTAATCTATTTACTCAAAATGCTTGTTAAAACATTTTAGATGGAATTCAGGATGTAACTTAGATTCATTCCTCTATCCTTATATTATTTTGTCTATTGCCATGATAATTCTTAGAAAGAAATTCTTTTCAAATACTTATTGAATTCTGGTAACAAATTATTTCTCCAACTGCTTTGTCGTGTTACGGGTTGTAAATTGGAAAAATTTGGTCTGATTTCTAATTAATTTACCATGAATATACAGTATTTGATGGCATATAAGACCCACCAAGAAATGACTCGAAAAATATTTCCAAGGTCTTATATGCGAAGTTGAGCTGCTTTTGTTTTCTCTTGTAAAATACAGCAGTATCATTAGTAAAAAGATTTTTCTTGCTGTCTAGTGATGGAAATGGGTTTTGGGAACTAGGCACATGGTAAGGCTGGGTTTTGGGAACTAGGTATATGGTAAGGCTGGGTTTTGGGAACTAGGTATATGGTAAGGCTGGGTTTTGGGAACTAGGTATATGGTAATGTCTCCATTAGTAGACATTGAACATACAAAAAACCTGGAAATTGAGAAGTAGATATACACTGTACCCCCCGCCCCAATTTCCATCACTGTTGCTGTCCTAGTTGCATGTTTTGTCTGCTATACTGTACCTACATATTTCAATAACATTAAATGCTTACACATAAATACACATTAAATCTTTTTCTTAATGTTACTTGCAAAAATGGGGGGAGTCTTATATGCCCATTGGTCTTATATACCCTCAGATTACAGTATAGTACCATACTGTACGTCTTAATTATATTTTTAATCAATTTATTATTTCTTTTAGGCAAGGGAGATATTATCAGATTCCGACTCTCTCTCTCTATTTTAATGAAAACACAGTTCTACTCCCTATTTCTGTATAATGTCATAGCAAACTAATCATATCTAGACATTTTTACCGTAGCGATCAATACCCAAAACTACTTAAGCCTTCTGACCATTCTTCTAGGGCTTCTGTTTACTAAGTTTATAAAAGTGAATCTTCAGACAACTCCTCTACATCCTTTTCAATCAAATAGCTCGATAGACAGACAGCATTTTCCTTTGAATATTTCTCTGTCTCTGCAGGTCTATTCATCACTGGATCAATGCATCCCTTTAGTCTCATTATTAGCCAATTGTCTTTCTACTACCTTAATCTATTTGCAGCTGTTTGTTCTTTTATAATTTTCTGTCTATATATTCAGTAATACATCTAATATTCTTCATGACCTGAATGTGTGTGTATGTATACAGTACCTGTTATAAGTATTCGAACAGACAGCCATTTTATTCCTAATTGCTTGGGTTTGAGATTTAAAAACAGAAACATTACACAAGAAAAAACATTTTTTTTGCAATCAACATAACAAGGGTTTCATTTAGTCATGTTTTGTGGTTCTAAATGCTAAATTTCTTGAAAATGTTTGTTTTTTAAGAATTAAATTGTTAAATGGAAAAAAAGCAAGTTTTTTGTTTCTATCCTTCTAAAATCTTGTTCAGAATTGTTCAAGAAGATTAAAAAAGTGAACTCACATTGCTATATGGAAGAGTTGCCGAACTAGTAAGTTATTCCCCCCCACCCCCTGCTCAGAATCCATAATGACCCCTGCAATCTCAGGGATTGAAAACAGATTTCGTGCTTGTTCAAATACTTATGAGCAATACGTTTTTATGTATAAATTATCATTTCCATTTAACAATTTAATTCTGTAAAAAAAAACATTTTCAAGAAATTTAGCATTTAGAGCCACAAAACATGACTAAATGCATCCTTTGTTTATGTTGATTGCAAAAGAAATGTTTTATCTTGCATAATGTTCCTGTTTTTAACTCTCAAACCCACGTGATTAGGAGTAAAATGCCTGTTCAAATACTTATAACAGGTACTGTATATAAGTCTAAGTTATATATTAGTGCCCACAAAAATTGCATAAGTAATGTTTAGTAATAGCATGTGATGGTTGACCATCATTCTGATGATGTCTGTGCCTGTGCAGAGATTTGCATAGCAACCTGCGTATGAATGTTTTTTAAAGTGGGAGGGTCACTGCACAGGGACAATCCCACTCCCTCAGCCTCCTAGGCCGTTTTTCCAGTGGTACGATGAGACATCACAACTGGCAGCCTTTTGGGGCAGCAGGAGTTGCCGGAAAGGTGGTAGAGTTTACCACCAGTAGTTTTACTATCTTACAGGGCTAGAGAGTTCCCACTGCCCTGCTATTTACTCATAGAAATACCATTAACACACATATTTGCGTATATGGAATAACTGCATCAATCTTAGGCTTCTGTTTTCATATATGCATGCATACATACACACATACATATATTAAGTTATAAATCCTGAAAATCCACTAAAACGTATTTCCCTATCCCCAATTCCAAAGTAAACCTTCACTTATTGGTGTCCTCCTATGATTAATGACTGCAAACAATTTCAGTAAATAGTTGACCCCCCCCCTCCAAAAGAAAACTGGGCATCTGTCCAAGGTTGTGAGTTTAGGAAATAAGTGATTTTGTTTTGAATGTACTTGAAATAGGCTTTTAAAAACAGCTGTTAATTGCATCATTGAGCCAGCTTCATGTTTAGTTTAAAGATGAACTAAATTCAAACGGTCCTTAACTGTTTGTTTTTTTATTGATATGAAGAAAAATATTAGAAAAGACAAAAAGATTAAATCTTTTTAATCTTTAGATCATTTTTTATTGTCTCTTTAATGCCCAAACCTTAAACAATAAGTAAACTTTTACTTGTGTGTATGTGGAGTTTTGTTTATCTATTAATTCGATCAATATAGAGCAGATGTAGCCAATCTTTTCTGGTCAGTAGACTAGATTTTAAGCTTTAAGATTGGCACAATATGACCACAATTGATTTTGGCATGAGACACTTTTATTTTTTGTCTGTTTAATCAAATGATTAATCTGCAACAACTTTAGCCAGCATGGAAATTTGAAAAGAGAATCCTGGTCAGATATGGCCAATGCATCCAAAAGTTGACCATAATTGGCGTAAAGAGAATGAAATTGCTGTGGTTTTGGTCCAAGTTCAACCTCAATAAAACGAGCCATTGTTTCTGTACCAGTAATACTTTTCCATTTAATTTTTCAATGTTTTTCTACTTTGCCAGAAAAACAAAATTCATTCATATCTGATGATAATTTACCTATCCAGTATGTATATGCACTGAGTGTGCAGGTATACATCTGCTTTTAGGAATATTTGTGTGCCATTGTCGTCTAACAGTGGTTATTTCATCAGTATATTATATTAACCCAATCACCTCTCCCATCCTCCAGCCCTAAATCCAACCGTTCCTCTCCCTTCAAACATGCGTCAATCTTTTCTTCTCTTTTTTTCCCTTCATTTAATCATGAAAACTGTCCCGTCCTTATTATTTTTACCAATGTATTTGTTGGGAACTAACTTTTCCAGAAAACCTCTCCTCCCTCACACACTGGTCACTCTCTCTTTTTTCTTCTCTCTCCCAGACCCCTACCCATGACTAAATCTCCTTCCCTATAACCCTTTCCTTATATACTCATATCCCCTTTATATTTTGTTCCACATCCTTTCTGGCTTGATGAATTGTAAAAACTTATTGACTATATTTCACATGGACTTAGCTTCTCAACTGGTACATGATTTAAAGAAGAAGAAAAAAATGAAAATAAATCTTTTTTGAAGACAAGAATGTTTGTTTCAATCATTTTAAGCTAAAACCAGTAATAAAAGTTTTCAGACAAAAAATATTATGTTGCCTATCTTGTTTTGTTGATTGTATTTTTGTTATAGAATGATAGCCACACAGTTGTTCATATGACTATTTTATTTAGGTAATATAATTGATAATACAATATAAAGTTTTTATTAACACTACAATTAATGAGATACTTGGCCTTGAGTTGATGCATCAATATCTTTAATTTCTGTATTGAGTTGTTGCTGCTATCACCAAGTCTTGGAAATGTTCATCAGTCAAACATGTTTGGGTTTTTTAATGTCATTTCGAGTTGGCCTTTAATTTTGAATCGGCCTTGGGTGTGGGTTGCACAAAATTGCATTGTGGTCCACACAAAATTGCTTTGTAGGCTGCATGTAGCCCATGGGTTGCTTGTTGGACAGCACTGAGCTAGATAGACAGACAACATTTTCTTTTAAATCTCAGTCTCTTCAGATATATCCAGCACTAAATAAATTTAGTCTATTTATTAGCTAATTGTTTTCCTGCTACTTCAGTCTATTTGCAGCCGTTTGTTCTTTTATAATTTTTTGTCTATATATCCAGTAATTTATCTGATATTCTTGATGGCCTCCATATGTGTGTGTGTATATATGAGTTCAAAAATTACAAAAGTAATTTTGAGTAATAATATTAACACACATATTTGCATATACAAAATACTGCATCTATTTTAGGCTTCTGTTTACATATATGTTGTGATGACTTGGGCTTCGAAGGAAGTCACAAAGTCAAACAATATATATAAAATATAACCTCCCTTTTTTCTATGTAGAAACACAAGATGATCAGTCAAGTTCTTCAGTTTGTCTGTTTCTTCTTAAGTATTAGCTTTAGTTAGTGGCTTTATTACTGGTTAGTAGTTGAGACGATAGGGAGGAAAAATAGAATAGAGTGTGGTTAGCATTTAGAAGATTCAGGTGACCTTTAGATATGCCTGATTTAGGAGACGACAAATAGATGCGTCCAGGCTCGTCCCGCAAGTTGACTCTGACTGGTGATTCTGCCTAAAAGCACAGCAAATTCGGGATGCTGAGGTTGACCACAAGGTCAACTATCTAGACAAGGAGGAAGTGCTTCTAAAAATAGCACAAGCCAATTCCTGTTGTCCAGAGGTCAAGACACATGTGTGTATGTATGCATGCATATATATGTAAACACATGCATATATAAAGTTATAGATCCTGAAAAGTGTTTTTCCCTATCCCCACTCCAAAGTAAACCTCATTTATTGGTGTCCTCTAATGGTTAATGACTGTAAGCAACATCTTTTTAAACACCGTTGCTGGGTTTAGGTTATTCATGTTTTCTGACATTTATATGTATCTATATATGTATCTGGACTTGACCTAGTCCTAACTATTCATAGTAGAAACTTGAAATTTTGCACACACACTCCTTTCACTGAGTAGAGAAAACATTTTTTCTATTTTTTGAAAATTTCACCCCTAAATAGGGATTTAGTGAGGGGTTCTATTTGCAATGTAAGTTTATCCTAAATTGATCCCTTAGTTTGTGTCAGGCAGCATTCATGCTTATTTTTTTGAAAATTCAGACATTTTTAGTGATCACTGCCCAACAAAATGTGAGAGAAATAACTTATTCATTGATCACCAATTTTTTTATTGATCACCCCCAACACAGCATGCTGCTTAAAGACATTGACGTCATATGACTGTTTATATTGAGTGACTAACCAGACCCGTTTTTGTTTTCTTTTAATCATAAATTTAAGGTTCCAACCACACTGGTAGCATTTTCATCAAGGTAACTTAATTTTACCACCACCACTGCTTAATTTATGAGGTAAAAAGAAGCATATATGGGTGGTGATTCATAATTTCCTTTGGAATACTAGTTTTACTCCATATTAGAAATAAAGAAATAGCTCCCAATGAAGCATCCCACATCACCTGGGCCTATCTTTTATAGATGTCACTTTAAACACTTCAGCCACAGAGCTTTCAAGAATTTAATAACAGTAGAGAAATAAGTGATTGTATTTACAGAAAAGGGAGCAAATTTTTATCAAAAGATTTCTTTTCCATTTCAGTGTTTTGAAATGTAATTCTTTTTCAATACAGAATTAAGATTTAAATGATATGATTCACCAGTCAGCTTCAGGATCCACAGCCCCTCTTCCTGCTATCTGCATTGACAGAACTCAACAGCAGGTTGTTGACCCTTACCTGGGAAGCATCATCTCTTCGGGTGGGTTGCTCGACAAAGAGATAGCAGACCGCATCAGCAAAACCAATCAGTCTCTGGCCCACCATCAAACTTGCGTGATGAACCACAAGAGTATCTTGCTGTCCACCAAATTCAAGGTGTACAAGGCAATCATGCTCACTAGCCTACTGTATGGTTGCGAGACTTGGACACCATACTGGAGACACATCTGGCAGCTTGAGTGTTTCTCCACGAGGGCCCTATGTTCAATTATGGGAATCTGATGGCAGGAGGGGTCACCAACTTCAAAGTCCTGGATACAGCCGACCTCAGCAGTGTGGAGATTATGATCTTGAAGTCCCAGCTGTGTTGGACAGGTCACATGACATAGGGTGTCGCTAGAAACACTGCATCAAGGACAACCTAAACCACTGTGGCATCCCTGTAAATGAGTTGGATTTTCATGCTAAAGACAGAGTTGAATGATGCAGCATAACACACGTGGCCTGTACATCCTTTGAACAGAGCCGAAGAGAGCAGATTACCAATGCCACAAAATGCAGAAAGGGCTCATCATCCATGCTTACAGTACTCCAGTGCCCATTCTGTCCCTGAGTATGACCCTCAAGGATTGGACTTGTCAGTCATATTTGGGTCCTCTGATGACACGACCAACAGCATATTTAAAAAAAACATTATTATTATTATTTTCAGAAAAGGAATTATAACCAGTGATTTCTCCTGAATTGACCATTTCTAGAGTGAAACAGCTCAAACCCAAATTGAACTTTATCTTATTTGCAATATTTAATGTTTTTCTTTTCTTCTTTATTGTTATTCAGGTCAGCAAATGGGCAGAGTGATAGGCAAGTGTTTCCTATACAGCTTTTTGCGTGAACAACCCATCTGGCACTCACTAAGATTCTGGAATGCTGCCTTCTTTGATGCTGTCCAATGCGAACGGGCAAGAAGACCCGTTTGTACCAGGTAAGGCAGAGACAGGTTTTTAGCTCATCAGCAACTCTGCTGACCAAATTCAGATCTTAGAAAGAAAAAAAAAAACTTACTGTATATGCCGGTATATAAGATGGTCAATTAATTTTTGTTTTTTTAATCTATACAAATATTACACTGTGTACACTGCGCTGGTATTATGACCACTTACCTAAACTCAATATGAACAGTTATTGTCAATATGTTAATATATCATATACAAAGAAAGATAACTCTGTTAGCTTTCTTTGTTAATGATCAGTAGTGGAACTCTCCCGTTTCAGGAGTTCTTTTTCGGATATTTTACTGTGTTCAAATCAGTTAGTGGTTCAGCGTCCTAGCGAACATTCAAGTGTAAATAAAAGAGAATTGGAGACCCCGAAAAGTGTATGCGTTTATATTGTGTTATATCAAAGTTGATGGTGGACAAGTGGATCTACAGAGTCTAACAGTTATGGGGCTTGGATGAGTTACAGTGAGTTGTAGTCCTTTAAAAATCCTTGTAAACCATTCATCTTATAGTCCAGCATATACAGTATCCATTTTTTTCATTGTCAGAGATTTTGATTTCTTAATATTCCACTGACCTATTTGTTGAATCCAAATTTAAGTCAAACAGTCTTGCCTAAAATCAAATAAAACCTTTCTGCAAGCCAAATCCCATCAAAGGTCATTTCTTGCTCAGCTAAGCTGCTCCCATGTTTCGTGTTATACGAGAGACAATAATTTTGTCTCCATTTCTCGAACGAAGCCAATGGAGACCCAATCATCTCTTGTTGCAATTGTGTGTTTTTATAGGGCCAGGGTGCTAGTTGATACCCAAGATGAACTGCCTTACAGGGCTAAAGGGATCCAATTTCCCTGCTATTTTCCCATAGCTGAGGGGAGGAGTAGATTCATACGCAACGGAATTAGTGTAAAGTGAACGCAAACTGTCCCAGCCAGAGTTTGAAGCCAGATCACTGATTCCATTCTCTGTACAATTAACTGCTAGGCCACCCACACCACCTCATTCCTTGCTATGTCTACAAAACTCAATGAATTTATGAATTCAATAGACCTTTCACGCTCTTCAACTAGAATGTATAATTGGTCATCTGCTCACTTGACCAATAGGGATTGGGATATTTTTGTGTGGCATCATATCAGCAAATATTTCATGAGCCACTCCAGGACAATCATTGCTTTTCAAATTGTATTGAATCGCTATTCGATTCA
Source organism: Architeuthis dux (assembly GCA_006491835.1). Lineage (NCBI taxonomy): Eukaryota > Metazoa > Mollusca > Cephalopoda > Oegopsida > Architeuthidae > Architeuthis > Architeuthis dux. The sequence continues at coordinate 3,679,002 of VCCN01005588.1, read as the reverse complement.
CCACCAAAGAAAGAAGACCCAGGATAAAGAAATCTTTTCAAGAGATATCTTGTCAACCGCTCCAGGCCAATAATTGCTTTCACTGGCTTTATTGCCATCTACAAATTGTCTTGAATCGCTATCCAATTCAAAATAAGAAGACCCAGGACAAAGAAAGTTCTTGAGAGCCTTACAGGACAATCTTTGCTTTCATTGCCTTCATCACCATCTACGTATTGTCTAGAATCACTATCCAATTCACTGCCAGAGTAAGAAGACCCAGGAACAAAGAAATTTCTTGCACGATATCTCATTAGCCACTCCAGGACAATCAGGACAATTTCACTGCCTTCATCACTATCTATGCATTGTTTTGAATCACTATCCAATTCACTGCCGCAGTAAAAAGACCCAGAACTTGCAAAAATATTACAAAGTTCCTCAGAAGTAAAAGTTTCCCCCACTATATAAAAAAAAAAACTTTTGTAAGCCGAAATGGCATAAAGCGAAGAAGCAATTACAATTAATTTATATGGGAATAATCTTTGAGGGTTCCAAGACACAAAAAATGATGATGATAGTATATTAGGGTGAGACATCAGAGGTTAGGGTGATGAGAGGTACAAGAGACTGGGGAGAGGAAGAGGGTGCATGCTACCTCTATAACAGCTCACTGCAAAACAAGCGCTGGACCCTATTTTTGCTTTTAGCCTTTTTTCATAAAAGTAAAAAAGGGGCATAAAGCATACTTTTGAAAAGCAGTGGATACCTGTATGTGCATGAATGTTTCTTCATGGGTTCTGCCGTTTTTAAATGCTAGAATGTGTAACAATGCACCCGTGTGGTGCACCGTAAAAATACTGTTGTGGAAACTCTGTTACCTGACGAGATCTGGACGGCGGTCATTGGTTCTTGTTCGAGTCAGCCAGATCTTTGAGTCGCAGCTGAAAGTGGGAAGGTTGGTCATATTGAAAGATAGCAAGACAATGTGAAAAATAGGTAATATAGGAATCCAATTTATTTGCAGTTTTTATAAATTGCTCGATCAAAATGCGAAGACAACAAAGCGAATTACTGCTTGCTACATTTACCCTTCAATCCCTCTTTCTCCCATCTTCTGTGGTCTCCCTTCATCCTCCCGTCCCTTCATCAACTGCTGCTCATCTTAGTAGCAGCCGCACAGTACAAGACCTTCCACCCTTGCGGTCAGTGGCTAACTCCCAACTGAAATCATCTCCAAAATTCAAAACTTTCCTTTTGCCTCCTCTCAGCCAATCAGCGCACAGCAAATCCACAAATTATCCAAAGCTCTGTGACCCCCATGTTGACCTACATTCCAGGGAGACCTTTCCAACCAAAACTTACTCTAATCTACTTTTGCTTTTTTTGTACTACCCCACTGAAGGCTTTATCTCTCTTACCTATCCCCCTACCAGACCACTCGGTTACATATGTTGTTACTGTCCAAATCTGGGGCATCCCAGTGTACTGGCAACATGGGCAGTTTCCCTGGGTGCCAAGTGCATGGGGTGCCTGTCATGTGTCCAAGACAGTAGGTCTTGTCAGTATTGTAAATGGACACTCTGTTATATTCATCAAATGATGATATGAAACTCTGATGCTGTGCTGGAACTGTTTTCTTTTACCTAATTATATTGTAATAATATTTTTATTCATATATGTTTATTTTTCTCACTTGAATTTCACACTTGAATAGATAAATAAGATGATACCATACTTCAAAAGGCACCGAAATGTTCAGCTTGCTAGGGGCACCAGGAGCTCAAGGGCCGGCCCTGGTCTCAATTATATTTACCAGCAGTAGGCATAAATATTACCACCTTGTGAAAATAAGTAGAACTAAATTTTGTTACCAAGATAGGAAAATTAAATTGCACTATTTTCAATACAGCATAAGTAGGTACGGGACCTCTCAATGTGTGACATTATATCAGTGAAACATCTCATCAACCATTCCATGATAAAGAAAAGAATTCCAGCATCCATCAAAGAATTTAATAAAAAAA